>PVKS010004370.1:0-94027 GCA_004027875.1 Aplodontia rufa | reverse complement strand
CCCTTCTCCTTCTCCTTCTCCTTCTTCTTCTTCTTCTTCTTCTTCTTCTCTTCACCAGGAATGAACCCCGGAGTGCTTAACCATTGAGCCAAATCCCCAGTCTTTTTATCTTTTATTTTGAGACAGGGTCTTGTTAAGTTGCTTAGAGCCTCACTAAGTTGGTGAGGCTGGCTTTGAACTTGTGATCCACCTGTCTCAGCCTCCTGAGCTACTGGGGTTATAGGCGTGTCCCACCATGCCAGGCTTTGTTTTCTTAAATATCAGGAATTGGAGTAGGATGACCAAGTCCAATCTATTCTGCTTACCCCCAGGGCAAACAGAAAACAACAAAGAATCAGGAGACACCAGGACACAATTGCACCCCAATTTCACTACTCAGGTGTTCTGAAGGCCCTTCCCCTGGAACACCAGTTCTATGACATGCAATAAGAAAATGGTGTTGCCTTTTCAAATGTCAAATGCATATTCAGCATTCTGACAACCTCTGGAAACTCCTCTTCATTTCTGCTTATATCTCATGAAACTACTGATCCACAGAAATCAATAGAAATATTTGAACATACCATAGTTCTTCTGTTTTTCTGATAACAGGTATAGACATTTTTGCTCTGGTAACATGGTGTAGCCTGTTTGTGGCGACTCATCATACCCTTCCCCATGGTAAAAATGTCCATGTTCTCTCCAATTTGTAATGCTGCTTTTTTTTGTTTATTTGTTTGAAACATTACTTGTTTGCCTAGTCCCTGATCCTCACTGAAGAGAATCAATGTTAATTCTAATCACTAGTTCTACTTGACAGTAAGTTCCTTTCCACTCAAGTTTATTCATGCATGTTTATTGATGAGATACAAGGTAAGAGAGCTCCATAAAGAATCTCACTTGTAACCTCTTGGATGAAGTTTCTTAAAACCTTTAAATATTTATTTCTCCAGCTGTAAAGTGGAGCTAATAATCAAAACTCAAAAAGATTTTTGAAAGGATTAAATGAGATAGAATATGTAAAACTGCTTAATACCACATTTAATGCATACACAATCAATTATGGATATGATGTGTTAATTATACTTGTATGATAACACAAAGAATTTCTAATTGAGAGTCATCAAACCCATCATTTTATAAGCAAAGTGTGTACGAACCAGCTGCATAGCTTTTCTGAGCATATTTTAAGAAATGGGAAAATATCTCTTTCTTGGGGTCATTAGGGTATCATTATACATAGAATGATTTAATGCATTTTGGGATTCAAATATACATTTGAAAACCCTTTTTGAAGATCATTAAAATCATGCTAAACCAGGAAAAGTCATGTTAACCACAAACAATTTTCCACATTGAGTACAGCTTTCACTGTTTATTTATTTACCTATTTATTTATTTGATGATTTTTTAAAATTTAATTTCATAAAAACCAGTCCCAGTCTCAGAAGAATAGGAATGGCATCAGAAGTAAGCAAGTTATTCTGTCTTAAACAATTTGCTGAAGGACAGGTGAGGCAGATGATGCTGGGTGAAACAGCAACTGGATGGTCGTGGGATAAGATTCAAGTGCTTCATACTGTCAGTATGAATGGGCTCTGTGGTACCAGTGCTGGTTCTAGCAGGCTCAGCCCTGCATATTCAACAGCCCTCCTAGCATCTCAAACAAAATAATCTAAGACTGAACTTCTAATCTTCCCTGAATGGCATGCTAAAATAAAATCTGTTTCACGCTACTTCTGGAAATAACATTCTCTCATTCCAGATACTCCAACCAGTAACTTGAGTCATTGAATGACTGACTCCTTTTTCTTAAACCCCTTGCATCCAACATTTCACTCAGTCCTGTTGGTTCTACCTTTAAATTGTACCTCCAACTCACTCACTTCTCTGAGCAAGTGACTATAATTTCTGATTTGCATTTTAGCACTAAACTCTTTACTGGAACTCTATTGCCCTTCCTCAATTCTTTCTTCATCAAACATCCAGAGCAATATTATAGAAGTACAGATCTTATGGGTTTAGTATTTCCATTTGGAAATGAATAAATCCAAACTCCTTATCATCAACCCCTTCGTATTATGGTCCCTGCTTATTCCTCCAGTCTCATCTTCCATATATTCTACTTTAACTTTAGGGGGCATTATATTCTAGCTAGCCTCTCATGATAATACCCCTCAGCTTGTTATTACACTGCTTATATGTATTAGTATTTAGCCCCTCTGTCCTGAAAAAAATTACGGTTCAGAATCTCAGTGTCAGCATAAAGATTGTCATGCAGTAGTTCCCCTTATTAAATGAGCAAATGAATGAATGAATGATGAAGCAAATGAACACATTGTTCAACAGAGTCTCTGCCTATCACTTCATTTCTGTGGGCCTCAGTTTCCCCTAACTGTAGAAGAGAAATTGTAACAGTTCAATGACTGTAAAGTTTGGACATCGTTCAAATTTAGATGAGTGATTTTGGTGTTGTTAGCATCTGATGGGGGCCTTTCATAATCATGAAAGTACCTGGAGACAGTCAGCACTTCTGTGGCTGCTATTGACCTTGGAGATTCATTGATGGTGCCAAACCCTTTTGCTTATCCTATTCCCAGAACCTGTATTTCATTCTGAAAGGTACTTGGCCTAAGACTAATGTGAGGAAATCATGGGTAGACGATGCCTGGCTTCTAGAAATAGAGTGAGATCTTGCCCACAATGTTGGGCTTGGAGGAACAGCTCTCACTACTGAAGCTACTCCTCTGCCCTGGTAGGCAGGACCTCAGAATGGAGGCACAATCATACTGGGCAGGCGTGGGAGAAGGCCTGCTCAGGATCTGGTCCAGCCCTGATCACACATTTCTGCAATAGGTTACTGGGAACCACATTGGTCTGATAACGTTCATACTTCCTCAAGCCTCCTCCTCCTTATCTGCTTACATGTTCAAAAAACCAGTGAAAAAAATTGCTCTCTCCTCTTTTTTGTGTTTATTCTATTGCTTTTGGAAACAAGAAAAACTAGCTTCAACACTCACTTTTTCCATCCATCAAGATACCACCTTGTTCTATGCCAGTCATCACCACAACACTCACGGTTTAGTTTGCCAGGTACAATGGATGATGGGGAGGACAGGCAAAAGAGATGTAAAACTTGTCTCCAACATCTATTAACTTTGGGACTTTAAATGAACACTTTTTCTCCCTGAGTCTCAGTGTCCCCATTGAACAATTAAGCTCTAATATCTGTACCTCATTGGTAGGCTTATACAAAATACATTGTGGTGATTAGTAGTCATGATGTTAGCACTCCTAGTAGCAGATCCTACAACCAACGCTATCATATGTGAAGGTGGTTAACACAGTGACTACATTGAGGCTCTACTAAAGGCAGACTGCCTATTTTATCTAGTTACCTATTTTATCTTCAGAACATGACCTGGTTCCCAGCACAGAGAATGCAGTAAGTAGCCTTTGACAAATGTATCAATGCAGACTGACCTCTTCATGAATAATAGTTACCTCTTGACTGCCTGTTCCACTCCAGATCCTAATTACATTGATAGGCATGCAAGGGAGCCAAGACTAAAATACCTCTTTAACAGATAGGAAAATGGAAATGTGAAGAGTTTGAAGATTAAAACTCTCTTAAGGATATTAACAGACAAATCACAGACAGAAAATGTAGATAACTGGGAAAACTTTGAAAAGATGCTCACTCAAGAGTATATAACAAACTGGGCATGGTGTACACACAGGTAATCCCAGGATGCTGAGGCAAGAAGATTGCAAGTTTGAGGCCAACCTTAGTAACTTAGTCAACCCTGTCTCAAAATAAAAAATTGAAAAGGTCTGGGGATGTGACTCAGAGGTTAAATACCTTTGGGTTCAAAAAAAGAAAAGACAAGCACATAACAAGAATGGGGTTGAGAAGTCATGTTGTACCCAACAAATGGTCAAAGAAAAAGCACTCCTAACATGTCCAACAGAAAATAGTGACAGCGTGGAAGAGCAGATCTTGCTGCAGACACCTGGTGAGGCACAAGCAGGGTCACCCTCCCAAAATGTCGCAAGTTGTGTCCATTAAGTTGAAAAAGACCTACAGTTTATGACCCAGCAATTCCACACCTCAGTATCAATGCTAGAAAAATGCTGCTATGCATGTGCTTGGGGCAGGTTTGTATAAGGATAGTTACTGCAGCCTTTGTGCTGCAAAGAGAATAGAAAACAGAAAAGTAATAGAAATATTCTTATATTCTTCATTTCTATTCATAATAGGAAAATGTCTGAAATAACCTCAATGCCCATCATTAGGAGTATGGCTAAACAACCTGGAACATATTTGTTTTATGGAATATTATTAGCTAGCTAAAAAAGAAGTACATCCAACCTCTGACTTCCACGAGAAGTCCGATTAACTTGGGGCTTAAGTGAAACATGGAACCATGGGGATTCCAAAGTGGGGGAAACCATGGTCTGGCACCAGCATTGGCTTGTTCTGTCATTACACTGTTGTTCTTGATTGTTTGATGATGAACCCCTCCCAATTGTAAGACCATGTTTATCGAATTAAATTAAAAAAAGAAATAAATTCATACTCATACAAAAAAAAAGAAGTACATCTAAGAAGTGAAGTGGATAAATAAGCTGAGTCACTACATTTCCACCTCAAAGCTCTGCATTTGCTCTGAGATTGAGCATGCAGTTCTCCTGTGAACCGTAGTTCATTCGCTCATCCATCCATTCATTCATTCACTTATCAACGTTGACTGAACATCCCCTAGGTTTCAACCACCTGAGTTTTGGTAAATCTCCTCAATGATCAACTTTTACACATACATCAGGTTTGTACAGACGTCACTGCCTCCAGGAAGCCTGCCTTACCCACTCAGGCTGGGTTAAGCACCCTATCTGTTTTCCCTTACTCAACAGCAGTTTTCATGCTTCAGTTTCATCACCTGATACCTTGCTACACTACCTACTTTTAAACCATGCTCATGAAGTCAGGTATGACTTCTGCATCAATTAAAGCTATATGCCTAGTTCTAGCATAGTGCCTGGCACAAACCAACACTAATAATATTTGTTAAACGAAAGAAGTATTAAGGACTATGGTTATATGAGAATATCACTATTTGGTGGAAAAATGAATGAACAAATGAACACATTCAGGAGTAAATAATGGAAGATCAGGTGGTAAGTGGAAAGAGCTAGAAAAAGAAATGGGGCTTAGAAAAGAGAATGAAGTGGTGACTCAGCTTGAGAGCCATAGAAATGCCATGCAAGAGCCACATGTGCCTCCCATGAAAACAAGGACTCTTTCCTATTCTGTTCATCGCTGCATCCCTAGTGGCTAGGAAGTATCTGAGTTCAGGAAAGAATCAACAAATATTTTCTGAGCAAGTAACTTGAGGAATGAGCTCAATATTATTTTATTTTATTTTTGATGGTGGTTCTGAGCATTTGGAAGCCAGAAGAAGACATTGGATCTGGTTTGTGAAATTTGGACTTAGAGTGATAAGAATGCCCACCCAGATCCTGTGGCTATATTCTTTCCTTAATGTCTTCATTTTCTCCAAGAATTAGATTGTGAATGCCAGGAAGGTGAGGTAAAGAAGGTAGAGATTTTGCTGACAGTTTAACAGGTATGAATGTGAGACAACAATTAATAGATTAATACATTAGGATACACAGATAAGCCAGTTAGGAAAGATGTTTTCTAAAAATATTTCTAGCTCTAAATCGAGGATACTAAGAATAGAGAGGCACCAACAAAATATGCAATGCAAGCATATTTGTTTAGGCAGAGAATGAACAATTAAGAGCACTAGCTTTAGAATTGATAGCTCCACATATAGACCTAGTTCTGCCGCTTGATAGTTGTGTAAACTCTGCCATCCACATCCCTTATCTGAGTTTGCGTTACAGGGCCACTAAAAAAATATTTACCGAGTGTCTATTTTGTGCCTAAAATTGTTCTAGGTGCTTGGAATGCTTCCACAGATGAACAGCAAGAAGAACATGCTCGAGAGTTTAGATCCCAGTTCTAAGCTCCGACCCCAATCCTGCCCAGTCCAAGCCATCCTCTGACTCTGCATCTGTTTCTTCCTTCAGAGCATAATATACCCCAATGACACTGCTTCCTATCAATCTCTTCACACACAGAGTGCGAGCACCTTGAGACACTGGAACCTCTGGATCACTGAAGAGTGAAAGAATTGATAGATGAATGAGACAGGTGAATAATAAGAGTGAGCTACTATTAATTGTTCCTGGTTTGATTTATACTTTGTTTTTCCCCACTACCTATCAACTGCTACTCTCTATTATCTATTTCTATCTATCTGTCTGTCTATCTATCTATCTATCATCCGTCTTCTCCCTATCATCTATTTATCTATCCATGCTTTAATTTTGTCCAGAGTCTCACATTTCCAGAAAAAAGATCATGACACAGATCACAGAGGACAGTGCTCAAATTACTTTTGATGGAAAAGTTAATCAAAAGCTTTTCTGCTCTTTCCTCCCATCCAGGGGCATAAAGACCTGGCTGTGTAACTTGTGTTACTAGACCCCAAGTATAGGTCATGGAGCTGACTGTGGGCAAGTGGCCTATCACTTGTAATCTTGCCTTCCTAACTGCTATTTCTAGAACTCTGGCCATATTAGAAGCCTTTCTTAGCTCTAAAATTCTGCCTGCACACTATTTCAATGGGAGGTGGTATTATGTAGTGTTTGGGAAAGTGGAATTTGGAGTTAGCCCTGGGTTTTTAACCTACATGGGCCATTACTAGCTGTGTGAGGTTACATGAGGCACTTGAACTTCAACTTTCTCACCCGCCTCCTAAGAATTTATAAGGCACTTACAGCAGTGTAAATTGTAAATGATTGTCCTTATTACTGTTTTTGTCTACAGAGTACACATTTCAGTAAAGCATCCAGAGCCAGTGAGGGTGCTAATTTTCATGCACAATCCCTGTTGAATCTGATTTATTATAAAAAAGTATGAGTAGGCTTTCACCTGAGACACCTTCTCTGTATCTGTCCACAGAAAAGAGCTCAATGTGCTGTCCCCTCATGTTACAGATATGGAAACTGAGGCCCAACAGGTGAAGCATTGGGTCTCGATGTTGTATGGTGAGTTAGTAGCAGGGTTGACACAGGTCCCCTTTTCTTTTGATAGTGTCAGTTCCTATTTGGTGGAAGGGTTGTGGCTTAAGGGAGATGGAGACATTCCACATTTCTTCCTTTTCCTAGCCAAAAATAATCAGTCTACCAGAAACTTCCATGGGGTAAGCACAGAAGGTTTTCCCTTCATCAATGTCATACCTTGGAAAACTATCTCTAGTGTAGATAACAGAAAGAATAAATATTTTTGTTGAGAGAAAAAAATGAAGACAAGGGTCAAAGGGAATCACGTAATGCGTTGAGTCAGGGAAGAAAAAGAGAGCATTTTTTTCTCTCTCTCCTCTTTTTCTCCAAAACAGTCTTTATATAGAACTTGTATAGAAGCCAATTTACTTGATACGGAAAAAATGTTAAAGCTGCAAAACACACACACACACACACACACACACACACACACACACACATGCATACACACAAAGAGGTATTTGTGGTGGGGTTCAGAACTCAAATTATCAAGAGATAAAGGAGTTGAAATGGTAGGTTGACCTGAAAGGATGTGTTTTCCTTTATTTTCAGAGAGTCAGAGTATTTAGGCCAGGAAGCCCAGTCCAGGCCTTAAATGAACACCTTGAGACTCAAGAAAGAAAAAGAAGAAGGTAAGTCAGTACCTCAGTCCCGTCATTGTGCCTGTCACATTTGAGGGCCCATAAATAAATATTTGGTGCACAATGGTGCATAAAAGTATGGAGTTAAGCAGTGGTGATTTTGGAAGTAAACTGGCCCAGGATTTGGCGTTTTCACCAAGGCAGCAAGGCCCTCAAGAGTCACGATGAGTGCCTTCAGGAAAGGGACCGGACTGAGCCATCCAACCCCTGGTTCCCAGTATAGCCTCTGGCAAATAGAATGTTCTCAATACATACTTGCCAATTAAATTAGTAATTTTCAGAAAGAAAAGAGAACTTGGATATTCCTGGGCCTGAGTTCTTTCAGATCCATAGCTATTAAACTTTAACCAGCACTGAAATCACCTGGAGAGACCTGACACACAGAATTTCTGATTCATAGGCTGGACCAGGGCCTAAGAACCTAGCCTTTGGAAGTTCCCAAGTGATGTTTATACTGCTGGTCTGGGACCATACTTTGAGAACCATTTTAGTACAGTAGATCTGCAACTTGATCACATATTATAATTGTATGGTAAGATTTTAAATTTCCTAATGATTAGGCCTAACTCTTTCAGATAAAGTCAATTCCTGGGACGAGGGCAAGAGACAGGGAGGGTGAGACCCAGGAAATTGAAAAATAGCTCAAGCTTTTGTAGTAGGCAACCAAGTTTGAGAATTGCTTCTCCAGTGCATCCTCCTTGTAGAGCTGAGGCATTTAAAGACCAGGAGTATGCGACTCACCTAAGCTAGTAGAGGAAGTCAGTGGCTTAGCTAAGAATAGAACTCAGGGTGCTTTTACTTCTGTTTAATTTCTACCATTCCACACTTATCAAACCATGTCAGCTCTCCCAGGCTCATAAATCAAGGTAAAAAATGAAAGCTGTGTTTAAACTGAGGTTTTAAAGACATCTATTATTTCTTTCCTCTATTGTTTTATAAAGAAATTTTAAGTGGATGCATATTTATAGAATTTTACCACTCCAGACAAGTGAGGAGATGGAAGAGACAGGGTTATGGAATATTTTCAAGGCAAGACAATCCTTTAAATTTTAAGTACATTCTCAAACACAAAGCAAGTGCTCCCTCTGAGTTCTTAACCAGATGTTCTTCATCTCGGATTCAATGCATGGACAAGGGTTTGCTTGAGATGTGCACATTAATTGCTGGCATGTAAAAGGAAGTGCTGGTAAAGTGTTTGAAAGTGGTTCTGTCTCTTAAAAAGATTAAAAGTTTCCTTCCAGAACTTGGTTTCCATTAATGATTGGCTGAGTAAATATTTTCAAGTAGACAGAGCAGAGATTGTGTCTTCTATCATCTTAGAACCAAATAAAGAGCCACAAAAAGGCTTACAAAAACCATGGACTTGGACATTTTCATCATACAGAGGAGAAATTAAGGCTCAAACAGATGGACTGATTTATCTGACATTAGTAAGCAGACGGACTGGGATGAGACACAAAGCGTCTGAATCCTGAGCTATAGCTTTTTCCGGTACTTGAAGTGTTCCTCACCAAAGTCCCCTTGTACATAGCGGACGTTGATAAATGTTTGGTGATTGACTGCTTAGTCCAATCTACCCAAATTTGGTGGCTAAGGCTCTATCATTTTTCAGACTAAAGCAGAAGTTGTAATCACATCTATGAGTTACCTTAAGCTGAGTACATTGGTGAGAGGTTTGGGATGGATTGCTGGTCCCAATCTCTCTGCTTCCCAACCATGTTAGACAGGTGACTTCACATCTCTCAGCCCCAGTTTCCCTCTTTATGAAATGTGGTTGTGGAGAGGATGAAATGAGTAAAAGATGCAAAAACCTTAGTATATTTTCTGGTACACAGGAAAATCGCTATCATAAGGTGACCTTCCTCATAAAACATAAATCCTGAATATGTTTGGAAGAAAGTAATGGAGACCTGGTTTTCAAGATGAATATTAAAGACAAGTATTATCTCACGTAAAAGCATTGAGCATTATCACCACCCCCTCAGAAAATACCAATGATCACTAGAGCTGCGAAGACCCTTATGGATTGAGGGGGTTTGGACCTCTTTTCCATCTCAGCAAATGAGAGAAAAACTGTGATTGGCAATGTTCACCTTCCAGAAATTATTTTTAAATGCAAATACTCAGGAGTATGCCCAATTCCCAGTCAATCCGCTGTAATTTTCCTTTTTCACCCACAGAAAAAGCAATCAGAATGCTCAAATCTACTTCAATACAAAAAGGAAATCATTAGAAAACTTAAATTCTTCCACCTTCATTAGTAATAAATGACTTTCTTATAGCTATTCATATTCATTTATTGATGGGAAGGCTAAGTTTCAAAGGTAACTGAGGCATAGGGTCAAACATCAGAGGTGTCACCAAATTCAAGCTTCCTGGTTCCTCATCCATCACCCTTCCTACCACATCAACTCTGCCTTGTTGAGTTGATTCCACACTAGGGTGCAATCCCCAGAAGGGTTTAGAGCTGGGAAGAACCTTCTCCTTCCACTCCAGGTCTTTCTGACCTTCAGAACATCCTTCCATAACCCACCTACTTGATCAGCTTCCTGTCAGGAAAGTGTACTTACGTGTCTTTGAATCTTCTATTGAGGTGTAGGAGAGATGCCACATCCTCCCGGAGAGGAGGGTCCCGGACCACCTTATACTGCAGAGGCTTACACTCCAGGCAGAGCGGGGTGTCTGCAATGGAGGTCAACATGGCAGCATCGATCTCTAGATGTTCATCTAATGTGTAGATCTGGATGCCATACACCTCCTCATTCACATCCTGGAGTTTGATGGTCAATGGGATGTCACAGAAGACATTCTGAGGGCCCAGGGAGATGTTTGCTCCACTGACAGTCAATAGTTTGATGTCATTGACAGCTCCACTAGAGTCCCAGTCCGTGGAGACAAAGGTCACCCAGATAGCCAGAGACTCAGGGACCAACGGGTACCGGAATTCCAGCTCGAGGTAGCAGCCTTGTGGCTCAGGGCAGGCTGGAGGAACTGTGTGTGGATTGACAGCTGAATTTGGGCTCCAGGTACGAACACTGGACTTACAGGGCTGTTCAACATCTGGATGACCTACGGGGAAGAGAGGAGGGAATGAGTTTCTCAGTAAGACATTCATTCCAGTCCTCAGAGTTTCCTGCAGACCCTGGAAGAGACTGGTCTGATGAGAACATAGAAAAAAAGAGAGAGAATTCTCGGTGTTGTGATAGATCTTTTGTATACATAGCACCCAGCTCCTCCCCACCCATGCAAATCTCAGATGAATCACCAGATATTTGGTCAAAACTACATTTAAATAAGTGTCTTTCTATTGAGTCGAAGTCCAAACTTTCTTTCCTAATTTTTCTCTTAGAGACTTCACTCCCTAGCATGGAGAGAAAGATAGGGCACATATTTGCTAAATAATCATATATGTTCCATGAACTTATTTAATTTTTTGCAAAGATTCAAGATTCATTTCTGAAGTGAGGAAACTTAAGCCTTAGAAATATGTGGTGAATTGACCAACATGATAAAGTTGAAGTGTAAAGGTCAGCAGAAATTCTTACAGTTCATTCTTCTCCATATTGGAGAAATAAATTAGAGTCCCTCTTCTATTATAGCTATTGGTACCTTTTGCTTGGACTTAGAGAAACACCAGAAAACACCAAGCAAAGAGGAGGTGAGCAAAGGTAACATTTACCCTTTGGACTGAGGATCTGGGAGGAAATAAGTGTGAATGACAGAGCAGAGCTGGAAATCTCTGGAGCCACCTTATCTCTCCTCCTTGCTTTCCCTATGTGAGGTCATTCCATACACTGAGCTTCTCTGAGCTCTGTCCAGTCTGACTCAGGAAGGGGAGGGTTGGGCTAGGAGGGGGAAGAGAGGGATTCTTCTACTCTCCCCAGGGAGAAGATGCCTCATCCCAACTGACCTCAGCCTGCCATGACTTCTGAATTTTTCTCTGATGAAGTCACAACTAGACCCTCAGAGATTTCTTCCCTGCACTACTGAGAAAAATAATCAGGACTCAATGTAGCAGTTGGTTCTGATTTGCTTATGGGAATCTGCTGACAGATACAGATCATCTGGTGATGGTAGAATGGGGACCACTTAGGTTGTGCTTTAGCCATGTTCCCTTTCACCTTCGGTATCAGTGGTTGGTGGCTGTTATGGTTTAGATATTAGGTGTCCCTCAAAAGCTCATGTGTGAGACAGTGCAGGAAGGTTTAGAGGTGAAATGATTGGGTTGTGAGTCTTAACCTAATCATTGCATTAATTCCCTGATAGTGATTAACTTGGTGGTAACTGTAGGCAGGTAGGGTGTGGCTAGAGAAGGTGGGTCTGTAGGGATCTACTTTAGGAGTGTATAGTTCATCCATGGTGAGAACTCTCTCTGTGTTTCCTGGTGCTATGTTCTGAGCTGCTTTCCTCTTCCACCCTCTTCCGCCATGATGTTTTGCCTCACTTTGGGCCCAGAGCAATGGAGTTGGCTAACCATGAACTGAGACCTCTGAAACAATGAGCCCTTAAATAAGCGTTTCCTCCTCTAATTGTTCTTGTCAAGTCTTTCGGTTACAGCAGTGAAAAGCTGACTGAAACAGTGACCATGGGGTGAGGACCCTGGACATTTCTAAAGCAAAAAGGAAATAAATGTGATCTTAGTTGAAAACACTTTGCCATGATGTTACCAGATACAGGTAGTCAGCATATTATAAGCCATGCAGAGTGGAAACGTTACTCCAATGAAAGCTGTAAATGCCTCCAACCTCTTTGACTCTGCCAAGATACAGAAGAAGAGAGAAGACACCAAGTGGAGTTGGCAAAGAGAAGAGAAGGGAACAAGGAAAATGTACAGAATTTTAAAGATATATCATCAAGACAAGAAGAGATGAACATAACTATAAGACTCCCTCCAACCCTCCTTCACTAGGTTCATTCATTACTTACAGCAACTGCTTGCTAGAAGTAACCTATAGCTTCAATGAAAAGCACAAATAAGTCTCCCTGCCTAGCTGAAAACTTCTTCCTGTCTACTCCCCAACCCACTGGATTCCTGACTCAGCTTTTGCAAGTTGCAGGCCCACATGTGTTACTTATCCATTCAGCAAACAGTACTGAGGGCAATGCTTTACAGTATATGAAACACATTCCCTGCTCATTAGTTAACTCGTCTGATTGTCATCAAAATCCTGAAGGATAGGTTACATTTTTGACTGTTTTCTAGGTCTATTTTAATCAATATCATAGGGTCTTTGTTTATTCCATTGCACACAGTGGATGCTCAATTAATATTTGTTAAATGGAAAACCTCCTACCTTGTGCATATTGAGTTTAAAAAGTGTCATTACAGCATGGTTTAGAGCCTGCTATCTGAAGGTGGGTGCCATGTGAGCATCCCCCCACCCCTCCATGGGCTTTCTCCTAGAATTGGCAAGGGATGAAATGATCGTTCTCCCTTCCTTGGAGAAAATGATTGCTAGTGGTGGGAAGCCACTTGGAGAACAAAGATGACAAATCCATTTGGCTCATCCTTCCTCATGGCTTCTTGTTAATCAGAGAGACCAAATGCTTTCCAAGGGGCAAGAAGGTGAGTCTGGTCATTATGCTTAAGTAGGTAAACAGGAGTAGCAATCTTAGAAAAACTTGTATATATCTGATTATTCGAGACAGACTCTTAGTTGTAAAGAATAGCCCCAAGCGTCACGAAGTCCAAGCCATTACCACAGCAGCAAGCCCTGTAATAACACCGGGCTCCATGAATTGACCATCCTCTACAGGCTGGCACTGTGCCAAGCACATTACATGCCTCAGCTCTTTTCATCCTGGCAGTAAGTCTATGACGCAGATCTTATGAAACTCTTTTTACAGAAGAGGAAACTGAGACTCAGATGGTTAAGTAATCCCTGGTGGGGAATAGAATATTATGTGATACTGTTGGTCCAGGCAGCGCGCCAGGCTTTGAAGCAATGAAAGTTGGGTTAACATGTCAACTATACAGCTTCTCATTGTGTTGCCTACTGTAATGTTACCTACCTCACAGGGTTGCTGAAAAGTGCAAATGGAGTGAGATCTTTAATAAAAATGCTCACAAATATGTTAAGCTCTGCCCCGAAAAGGAAGGAGGAACGAATAAGGAGAACCCTGGTAGGAGGAGAAATTCCAAGCAAAGAGAACAACTGAGAGAAAAGTGAATTCAAATGACTATGGTTTTTCAGTGTAATGGGAGAACAGCAAATGCACAACCCACGCGAGGGTGTTTTGCATGTCACATTAAGGAAACTGAATGATGTATGAGATTGAGGAAGAGGTACTGAGAAATTTTAAGCAGACTAACATTAGATTTGCTTTTAGAAAAACCACCGCTTAGGGCTGGAGCAGTGGATCAGCAGTTACAGCGCTTGCCTGGCATGCACGAGTACACGGGTTCAAACCCCAGCACCATGTACACAATGAAGTGTCAGAGCAATGAAAACCATGTGAAAAACTCAATAAAAATTGATTATCTCTGTCTCTATCTCACTGTCCTTCTCTCTTTAAAAAGAAAAGAAAAACCACTGCTTAGAGACTCATATTATGGTTTCTATATGAGGTGTCGTCCAAAAGCTCATGTGTGAGACAGTGCAAGAAACTTTAGAGATGAAATAATTGGGTTATAAGAGGTTTGATTTCATCAGTGAATACACTTGAATGGCAACTGGAGGCAGGCAGGGTGTGGCTAGAGGAGGTGGGTCCCTGGGGGTGTATCTCTGGGGGTTACAACCTTTGCTAAGATTGTTACTCCTGTTTACCTACTTCAGTGTAATGACCAGACTCACCTGCTTGTTCTTTGGAAAACATATGGTCTCCTGGTAAGGAAAACTCTTTTTGAGTTCCTGTGTGATGTCCTGGCCTGCTTTCCTTCACCACACACTTCCACCATGATGTCCTGCCTCACCTCAGGTAACAAGAAAGAGTCTACCACCTATGGACTGAGACCTCTGAAGTAGTGAACCCTCAAATAAACTTTTCCTCCTCTAATTGTTGTCATGTCTTTTGCACAGTGACAAAGTAGCTGACTAAAACAGAGATGCAGATACTACCTATCCACCACATCCATCCATCATTTATTCATCTATCCATCCAGCTGAGTTAGCATTCAAAGAGTAATTATTTAGTGCCTGGTCTATGCCCAGAGTTAGGCTAGTCCCTGTGGGAACAGGATTCCAGACATGTTCTCTGTTTTCATGGAATTTCCAGTCTAGTGAGGTCAGTTAGGAGACATTTGCACTAACACCTATGGTTTGGGCAAAGGTAGCATGAGAGAAGATGACAAGTTAGAGTTCCTATGGAAGAAAAATGGACACAGCAGGAAGATTGATTGGATGTATGTGTGTGTTTTAAATTAAGAAATTCAGGGGCTAGAGTGGTGACTTGGTGGTTACAGTGCTTGCTTGGCATGTGCAAGTACGTGAGTTCAAACCCCAGCACCATGTACACAACAAAATATCTGAGGAATGAAGGTCACATGAAAAACTAAATAAAAATTACTTCTCTCTCTCTCTCTCTCTCTCTCTCTCTTCTCTCTCACTGATCCCTCTTTCTTGGAAAAAAAAAAGAAATTTAATTATTGTACAATCAAAAACGCATCCAAGGGGCTGGAAGGATGGCTCGATGGTTACGGTGCTTGACTGGCATGCACGAGTATGCGAGTTCTAACCCCAGCATCACATACACAACAGTCTCGGAGCAATGAAAGTCACATGAAAAACTAAATAAAAATTGTTTCTCCCTTTCTCACTCTCTCTCTCTCTCACTGTCCCTCTCTCTTTATTAAAAAAAATGCATCCAAAGTAACAATATGATATACATATATTCTTAAACCAGATTTACCCCCTGGGTCCCTCCCTGTTTTCCCTCCTTTCCCCTCTCCCACTTGTGGATACGTGTTTTTGAGACAGGGAGAGGGGCCAAGAAAAGGAAACAAAGAATAGAAGGAAGAGAGGAGGGAAAGAAGAGAGAAAGAGGAAAAGGAGAGAGGAAACAAAGGAGAGGAAGAAGTAGGGAAGAAAGAGAAGCACAAAGGCCCTGTTATTAATTATTAATAGATTTGGTGACTGAATGAAAAGTTCCATATTTATATATGCTGGTCACTAGAAATAAAGTCACAGACATGTGAAGAAATATGCATATTATGCAGACCTAAATTTGCGTTTATGGAGATCTATACAGACACCTACTGTATGTCAGTGTGTATATACTCTGCAGCCTACGACATGAATATTGTTATACAAACTCGATGTCAGCCTTTTCTCCAGATGCATAGATCAGCACACCTGAAATGTTCTGGGCAGAACAATGAAGAAAGTGCCCACACGAATTAGAAAAACAGGAACAACAAGTGCCATGTGTTAATATGTCATGATAAACCCAACACCTGAAATGAATTGCAAGCATGCGCAAGTGATCATAAGTGGAATTTAATCAGTGAGATCCAGCTATCTAATTCCTGGGCTACACGTGTAACATGGTAACTACCTCAGGAAATATTCTTCTGTGAGGTATCTGGTGCTGGAGAAATAAGAGTGTACCACTTTCTACGGCTTTATCTACCTTCTTGGAAATGAAGTTAATGGAGTGTAATGGACATCAACAAATACCTGTTCAATGAAGAACCTTCTATCTTTCTAGTATGGAGTTATAACAGAAGTTACAGCTCTACTACTAGAACTGGAAAAGACATTATAATCCAACTGTCCATTCTGTGTATCAGAGGTCTTTAAGGGACACCCGGCAAATAGAGTATGTTGACGGAGGGGCTGAGACCAAGGTCTGATCCTCCTCAGCCCCCTGTCCTCTGCTGTACTTTCCCCTCAACCTCACAGATACGTCTGGTGTTGCTCATGAATTTGGGAGTTTTCTGTTAGTTTGGGAAGTCCAAAAACTTAAACACACAAAGATAAATAGGATGAAAATGAGTTGAGAAATAAATTGCAGAGTTTGGCTCATGGAAAAGTTTATTTCTTCAAGGATATTAAAAGGGTCTGAGCCAAACGGATCACAGAGCCTGTAATAGGATGCTCTAAAAAAAGAACAGTGTCTCTCTCTGGCTGGTGTATACTAAACTTTCATAGGAGAAAGCCCAGCGCGGCTGGGTTTCTTTGGCGTTCTGAGTCAGTTCAGGAAAGCAGGGGGCTCTGCACTTGCAGCTGGACTCTGTATTGCATGTCACACTTTAAGAGGGTCAGGGATGAACCAGAAATGGACTTCACCAACTGACAGATGGTTTGGATGGAGGTGTGAAGAGATGACTGCAAATTATGTCATTCAAGTGAGGAGTAGGACAAGCCAAGATGATGTTAGCCAGAGAAGCTTGCTGATCCCAACTTCCGAATCTCTCCCCACTCCGTCAACTCCTCCTCGTTCTCTCTGCCACAGACCTCACCCAGGCCACCACGTTCCGCATTTGGATTCCAGCTACAACCAATGGTCACTCCCTTTCTTCCTGGACTTTCCGCCCCACCTCTCTTCTCAACAGAGCAGCCCAAGCAATCTTCATAAAATATACACGTTACCATCTACCCACCCATATCAAAGCACCTAGAGTCTTCCCGCTGTCCTCAGCATAAACGCAAACCCATCCTCAGCTGGTCATTTTCCAGCTCACTTGTGAAACTTCTCCCACCCCTACTACGATCTCCATGCTGTACATCCATTCAAACTTGCACAGCATGACTCAGGAGCTTCCGCTTATGTACTTTATATCTATTGGTAGCTACCGTAATATAAATAAAAACTAAGAAATTTTGAAACTCAGGATTACAAAATGTGCCTTTCCTTAGCTATCAGAACCCTAAAAACATCACATGTTGAATATCTACTGGAAAACTCCACAGTGCACTCAGAAGAGAATGAAAGTGAAAAGGTAAACGACGTTACAGTATTATCGTGAAAACAATTCTGACTTTGAGGGCACCAAGGAAACCCTTCCAGGAACCCCGTAAACTCCTGGAACATACTTAGAAAACTGCTGCTCTAAATATATCAAAGTTTTTCACTTTCTCAAATGTGTTTTATGACATTTCATGGGAATCCTGTGTTTTTAACTCTGGCGAGGTCCCCAGAACTCTACGATTAAGGACATAGGTCTCTCCACGCTGAATGGCTACTGTCTACTTACTTATCTGACTGCTCTGGCAAACGGTCAGTGCAGCCTTGTCCATGTACCAAGGACAATGCCCAGCACATAGTCCTGAAGCGGTCACAGTTGAGAATAGGTTATTCCATGAAAGTATGCAAAGTATTGCTAGGTATCAGGGACACACAGCTTCTTTGGTGACATCTCAAAGTGGGTTCAGTTTGGGTGAAATAAACAATTGCAGATTTAGGTAGGAACTCTCTAAAATAAAAATGAAGCTATACCAGGGTGCCAGGGAATCTCAGTGAGGAAGGACATAGAGGGGATTCCTGCACTGGGTGGGAACAGGAGCTGGATGACCCCAGGCGTCACTTCCAAGTCTGACAGCGTGTGATTCTGCGAGGCTGAGCTGAGGGTTTCTCCCAGACATCCCTCTTGCTTTACATTCCAGATGGATTTGTTTAGAGTTCCCAAGTTCAACTCTCATTTTTATTTTAATTTACTTTAGAAAATACAGTACGGTGCCATCATTTTTCAACTTCACTTTACTCTCTGATCCCTATTCCTTGCTTTAGTCTATCTCTGGCTTCCTCCTTTCAACCTTCTTTCTAAAAATATAGAGAGCAGAGAAGTTTTCACTCACGTTCAGTGAGACAGTTTCTGCTTCCTCTGATGAACTGGTATAATACTGTCCCCACCCCGTGACTACCAGCAAGAGCTGACCTGCACAACAGCAAGAGAGACAGGGTGGGACCAGTGCTATATGCATGTCTCTGAGGGATAGGGAGGGAGAGATGAAGATGGAAATGAAGCCACAGGGTCTCTACTAGCCTGGCCTCTGGGCCAAGTGCCCAGAGACACTTGAGACAGCAGCTGTTTTCTATACAAAACAACAATGCTGTAAGAAAGCACAGGTATCAGCGACTTGGGAGGCCCCAAGCAGAGAAGAGTCTGACAATGGGTGGAGCCCACAACAGTGGCAATGGGGGGGTGCTTTCTTCAAGCGTCTTGCAGGTAAATGGATCCCCAAGAAGAGATTACACAGAAGAAATTAAAAGGAATATTTGTGACACATGGGAGCATGCCCTGGGGGTCTCAGAAATACCTGAAGTAAAATCAAAGATTGGTGCATTGACTAAGATTACTTTTTTGTACCTATAGGCAATCAGTGTGGAGGCCACATAAGCACCTCTGTGCACTGTGACTTTATCAGGTGTTTGGCCTCTTGGTGTCTTCACAGGTTACATGGGGAAAACATACTTAGGTCAGCCCAAGTGCCCAAATATCTGTTGAAGGAATGGCTACATGGATCCTGGCCTTGCAAGGTGATCTTCAGATCAAATGAGATGGCATAGGGGAAAGACCACAACAAATCACAAAATGCTATATACAAAAGACTTGTTCTTTGTACATCTCATCTATGAATGAGTATCCAGAAAAGTGGCTTACCTTCTGCTTCCCGAGGGCTCCAGTGTCCCGATGGACCACAGGGCATAGGAGAGGAGGCATTGAAAGCATACTGCACCAGGATTCTCCCTTCCAGGCAAAGGTCACATGCTGATCCCAATTCTCTAGGAGGCCAAGGAAAGAGAGGAAATACACCGACTTAGGAACAGTTGAATGAGCAACTGGTGGGGCTAGACCAAAGGAAATAGGGCAGAAGACACAAGCTTATATGACCCCGCTTTTGTCCCTGCATGTGCCAAGGTTCATAAAAACGACTCTAAGTAAAATTTCTTCCATTGCCCAGGACCCTATACGGGTGGAGGTGGCTTCTGTTCTGATGGTGCACACACTTTGCTGATTTGAAGCAGTGAAGAATCAAAAGGACAGAAGCTCATTACCTGCAGTAATTTAATTTCATCTGGCATGAAAAGCTCCACTGAGAATTTGCCATGTGGTTTTGAGAAAATCTTTTGCTTCATTTTGTCCTCAAAAGTGACTTTTAACAATATTTATCAGGTACCTATAATGTGCCAGATGTAACCCTGTGTCATAGGCATTAAATATGAAGAAGGCACAGATCCCTCATCTGAAACTGAGTGGCCTGGGTGAGATGGTGCCTGGGAACCTTCCAGCTCTGGCATTCTGGGGATGGATGACTCACTCCTTAATTTAACAGTCAAAAGCAGTTTCTTAACTATGCCATCTAATTCATTTTAGCAGCTTTCCAGGGGAAGAGCCAATCCCTCAATGGGACCAGCCCAGAAGTGAAATATTATGGTGGCTTCCCCTACTGTCTTGTATATCTGGATTCAATCTCCCTTTGGCCATAACAGCCTCTAGGATCCTACTTGTTCTCTAAGAAGGCAATTGTGGCAAGGCAAAGGGATGAGTCCTTTCATCCTGTATCATTATGGATCCAAAACTTTACACATGCAAGTGAACTCTGCAGAGGGACTAGAAACTGAATCCAGAGACATCCAGAAATTGCCCAGCTCACTCATCATTTCTTAAAATGCAATGCCTTGCTGGCTATCATCCTAAAATAATCTTTATGCTTCGGCGACCTGAAAGGACACAATGAGGAGCCAGATTGGAAGCCTTAGGGCTTGCCCCTCTCAGGGAAACTCTGTGCCTCCAGTCTCCCATGGTGAGGAAGACTCACATGTGAGCATCACAGTCTGCTTGTGCCCCCCACACAGTGGCTCGGAGATGGTCCCCAAACCTCAATCTCAATAGGCCATATCCCTGCTTACATCACCTGGCAAATCCAGCCCCTAATGCCCTGTGCCAAAGCATCCAATGCCCTAGAAAGCTGTTCTCCCATCACTCTGGTCTTGTTTCTCTCCACTAATAGGCTCTGGTGAGCTACCACATTGAGTCATGTTGTCTTCTCTCCCTCTACTCTTGCTTTCTTCACTTGGAAGGTGTTTCTCATCCTTCAAGGTTCTCCTTGTTTATCATTTCTTCTATGAAGACTTTTTGGCACACAAATGAATTTTTTTCTGTAGGCCATGAGTCCTTGAGGATGCAGGCTATATCTTATGGCTTTCTTTGTTTCTCCCAGGTTCCAGGATATAACTTATTTCATAGGTCATTATATGTAGTTAATGGATGAATGGATGGATGAATTGGTGGATGGACAAATGAGTGGGTGGATGGTGGATGAATAGATATCAGTCACTCAGATACGTTGCTAGTAATAATGACCAACCTAGTCCACACTTTCAAACTGCACATTTGATTCTCAGGCCTATTATTGCAAATATCAATGGGTAGAAGTTGTGCAAGTGCAGTAATACTCAATGATAGGATAACAATGAAATATCCTATGATCAATCTGTTTAGTGGAATGGCAAGAAGTTATTATAAAAACATGTATAAAGATTATGCAATTTCATGAAAAATGTGTAAATTATACTAGTAAGTGAAAAACTCACATTCAAAGATGAATTTACAACAGAATCTTAACACAGTTCAGAAATTCTAATGTGACAAAAGATTACTGGCAGTAATTTCTGAGTGGTGGAACATGGAGTGACTGATTTTCACTCCCGTGCTTATTCTTGATTTTCCCAATTTTCCACACATTTTAAATACGTGTAAGTTACTCTTAGCTGAGCAATAACAGTAGTTATACAGATGTAGGTAATGCATTAGGGATGGAGAGAGAAACTTCCTTAGCATCATTAATGAGGGCAGAGTTTCCTTACAATGACTATAATCCATACGTAGCAGCTCTAAGGCACATGACTATAATTATGATAACAATGAGATTGCAAATGGGTTCAGGAACCACTGTCCTTAATGGCCATTGAGTTTTACTTTCTGTTTCCTTTCGATGTTTTCTTTGGATGATACACAAAAAGTTGCCTGAACTTCATTGAGTTCTCAACATATTTCAGGTTCCTAAGAGATACTTGGATGAGTGAATGAAACATCACTAGGCTGAGAGCAAATGGGTGAGGTCCTACACACCAGGGGGTGCATGTGCCTCCTACCTTTGACATTTATTTGATTTTCATGGGCACCTGTGTCTACACGCACACACACATACACACCTCCCCCTACACACACTGAAATCATATACCTACAGAAGGCTAATTCTGGGAGAGATCATCTTTCTTATCCAGGTTCTGTGAGAGTCAAAGCTTAAAATTTTAATCTGGGCTGTTCAAAATGGCAGCAACCAGCCACTTGTCACTATTTAAACTTAAACTAATGAAAACGAAATAAATAAATAAATATAAAACTTCTGTTAACACCAGTCACACCACTAATATTTCATAGCGGCTACCAACTTGGAAAGTGTGGATAGAGAACACTTCCATGACTGCACAAAGTCCTATTGGACAGTGCTTCTTTAAAGCATCCTTTATATAAAATGAAATAACTAGGGGCTGGAGCGGTGGCATGGCGGTTACAGAGCTTGCCTGGCAAGTGTGAGTACACGAGTTCAAACCCCAGCACCACGTACACAGCGGAGTATCCGAGGAATGAAAGTTACATGAAAAACTAAATAAAAATCGCTTCTCTCTTTCTCTCTCTCTCTGTCCCCTCTTTCTTTAAAAAAATGAAATAACTAGAATGGTATTGGTTATGTTCCATCTTTGAGAAAAGTGAGAATTTAGTTGCTCAAATCATTTTTTTTTGGTGTGTTCTGAGATATGGAAGATAAAACTTGGTTAAGAAAGGCTACAACCCTTGTGCCTTGCAGATCGGAAAACGGAGGCCAAGGAGGTAGAGAGAATGGATCAGTTTTCCCAGTCAGACTCAGGTCTCTTGGTTCGAAGACCAGACCAGTGCTCTCTCCAATACACCATAGCCAATTGTTCAAATAACTGGAACCATCCAGTCAACACGTTTGCAAGACAGATAAAAATAAAGGCGTTAGAAAAACCAAGGGTGGCCTTGAATTATTTATTCAGTTGCCCATGTGTGAGGACACAGGCTGTGGGAGGATCTGAATATGTTTTTTTAAGGGAAACCCTTGTATTCTCTTAGACCACAGATGTGAGAACAGCAGGAGGACATGAGCATGGCCGGGGGCGAGACGTTGGCATTGATGGATGACGTGGAAAGCACCAGAGGTTTCGCAGGGAAAGGGAATTTTCAAGTAGCTAAACAGCTCTGGAAAACAACAGCACAAGATGGAAGCTAATATTTCTGAAGCATAGAGTGCATGGGCTTGGCACATCGCACATGTCATCTTGTTGAATTCCCCATAAAAGCCAGGTGATGTGGGCACAATTAGCACTTTTTTTGGGGGGGGGGAAGGATCAGAGAAGTGAGATGGCTTACTCAAAGTCCCATCAGCTGAGTGTAACAAAGCGGAGAAAATGAATGACCTGACATCAAAGCTTGAACAGTTTGTACTAAGCCAATTTGCGGGAGTATAGAATCCATATGTATGAGAGTGATATACACAGAATGTAGTTCTATCTCCTTACAGAAATTCACCGAACTTGTGTACCGACTTCCTTTCACTATAGATGGCAGTCCACGTAGCTGTTAACCCTAATTAGACATGTTTCACAAGTGTCAGCTTTAATTTAACACATGATAACTCCATTATGAAATCTTAGACTGAACAGAATAGCTATTGTATGAGCCTGAAGTACCAACTGACTATAGGTGATTAAAAACATATTGATTGAAGCTGAGGGCAGTATGTAATAGAGACATATCTCATTACACAACAATTAACCCTCCAATAGGCTTCCAACAATCAGATGGTATTTATTTAATGGACAATAACTGCTTTATGAAATACAAATTGAATACATACACAGGAAGCTGTATTTATAAAACTTCCATTTTTAAGTGGAATCAAGGCCAAGGACTGACCAAAAGCCTGAAACTTCTCATCACCACAGAAAAAATAAATAAATCTATGGGCTGCTGGAAAGCCTCTGAAGTGTCACATGAGGTTTTCCAAATCCAGCTTGGAGCTCCCAGTGAGGGGAGCTGGGGCAAAAGAAAGGGATTTTTCTAGAGAGAGCCTAGGGAGTAAGTCCCTTCTGTGTGGATCACACTCACCCAGCTGCCAAAGAAGATTCAAGGACAGATGAAAACGTGGAAAATTAGAGCCCAAATTTTACATGGTACCATGATCTAACATGTACTTAAATTTTAAAAAATTTTATTTGTAACTGACATTTTATAATTTGTAAGATACAATGTGATGTTTAGATGCATGTTTATGATACAGAGTAATTAAATCATACTTGTATATTTTGTGACAAAAAATTTGAAATCTACCCTTTTAACAATTTTGGAATACACAATGCACTATTATTTAGTATGGTCACCATTCTGTGCAATAGATCAGAAGAGCTTATTTCTCCTGTCTAACTGCTATTTTGTACCCTTTGATCAACATCTTCCCTTCCTCATGAACCCTCCTATTCGATCTCTGTTAGGCATCATTCTACTCTCTACTTCTGTGAGTTCAACTTTTAAAAATTCCACATATAAGTGAGATCAGGTGGCATCTGACTTTCTGTACCTGGCTTATTTCAATTAGCATAATGTGCTCCAGATTCATCCATGTTGTCATAAATGCAGGATTCCCCCCCCCCATTTAAGGCTGAATAGTATTCTATCATTCATATATATATATATATATATATATATATATACACACACACATCACTCCCACAAATTCTTTATGCATTCACTTGATGAGGTATATCTAATTAGCTTCCTTAGCTTGGCTATCACGAATAACAATAGAAAAAACATGACAGTGCAGATATGTTTTCTGCACACAGATTTCCATCCCTTTGCATAAATACCCAGAAGGGGGGCTGCAGGATCATATTGTAGTTCTATTTTTAGTTTTATAAATGACTGTATTTATTTGCATATCCTCTAACAGCCTCATGAGTTTTGCCTTTTCTCTACATCTTCTCCAACCCTTGTTATCTTCTATCTTTTTGGCAATAGCCATTTCAACAGTATGAGATAATATTCATTGTAGTTTTTACATGTACTTCCCTGATAATTAATCACACCGATTTTTTTAATTTACCTGTTGGCTATTTGTATGTCTCCTTTTGAGAAGTGTCTACTGAGGTCCTTTGCCTAATACACTTTTAGACACACATGAGCACATAAGCATGCTTGTAGATAAGAGTGTTTTGTCAAATGTTTGTGGCTCATTTGCAGGGAGTATAACACTTCCTTCAGAACTCTAGCTTTGAAACAGCTTAACGAAAGCACATGGAAGTCAAAGACAAAGCAATGCAAAATGTGAGTTGGAGTCCAGCCCCTACTACTTTCTATGTGCTCTTGGTCAAATCTCTGAGTTTCCTTAACTCCAATCTCTCCTTATCTGGCATTTGAAGAAGATGATCTCTTTCTTATTGGAATCCTGGGAATATTAAACGAGACCCTATACACAAAGCATTAAGTATAGAATCCATCCTACAGAAATCATTTGATAAACAGCAGCAGCCCCAATACAGAAATAATAATTAATTATTAGCATGGCTATCATTTTCACCATCATCAATGTTACATCAACATCACTGGAGGAAACATCCTCAAGAAGGACTGGGAATGGGATCTGATACTCATCTTCTCCAAATTGTGGAAAAGTTCCAAAAAAATAGATGTTAACATTGCAGTATGCTTTAGCGAACCTCTTTAACCTAGTTCCCTCCAAACTGAAAGGAACCAATAGAGACCATTCAATGCAACAGGTATCATCAGACCCCCTTTCCAGGGAGAGGAGACTATGACTCCAAGAGGGACAGTGACTTGTCCAAGCTCATGCAGCTAATTGGTGATTGACGAGGGAATAGAGTTAAGGTATATATTTCTCTGGACTTCTCAAAATTTCATCCTCAGTTCTACAAAGAAATAGCAGACATAAAGATTATGACTATATATTATAAATATGTATTCAGGTATATGAATACACATTCAAATATATATATGCACACACATAAGCCTTCATATATAATGTGGATTATATTTAATAGAATATGAAGGATTTTGCCCATTAACTAGAGGCAATTTCAGCTCCTGAGATCATGGATACCAGTGCCTCCTCTCAGAAGAGGTTTCTAGTGTTAGAGGTTTCTGAGTTCCTAAGACTAAATTAAATCCAAACATTTATTCACTTAAAATAATCTATGATGACTTGTTCATTTCTATTAATAATCATTTGTTTATTCCTTGACCCAAAAGGCATGTTTACAGGTACAAACCAGCGTGCTAAGTGGCAGAGGTGTCTGTTTAGCAAGCCCAAGAGCAAGAAACACAGCAAGAGCCCTCTCCAAGGCTGCTTCCCTTCTAAGTTTCCCTCTTCTTGGCAGGAAAGAGAGCAGGATCAGCACTTCACAGTGCACACTCACCTTTCAAAGAAGTGGCCATCGATGGGTGGGAACCACTCCAGCATCACGGCGTCCGTTGTGTGGCCCACCACCTGGGGCGCAAGAGCAACAGGTGCCGGCTTTCTGGAGGGCTGCCAGCTCTGGTACACTAGGTCCAGGTAACAGTGCATTCTGGCGACTTGATTGGGCGTGAAGGAGTCTGTGCAGTCGTCATCTGCAAAGCAGACAAAGGGAGAGATAAGCACCAATGGGCACGGGCAGGAAGGCAAGAGAACGATGACGTCTCCTGGCAGCCAGAGAGCCAGCGCCCCAGTGGCTCCATGCCAACTCAGGGTGGCCTCTTCCAGTGCTCAAGAGTTAATGGACTGTGAATAAATCAGTGTAGTCATCACTCCTGGAGACAGGTGAGAAGAAACAGGGAGGCGGGGGGTGGATGGAACTGGAAAGGTATGCCCCAGACTAGGGAGAGAGCAGCCAGGAGACAGAGCTGAGGATGAGGGCAGGACCAGCTGCATTCTAGGTCTCCAAATGCTCTGGTCCCTAAGTCAATGATTCCCTCCTTCCCTCCTGCTCATCCACTATCTCATTCATTCATTCTCTTGTTTAACCACTCTCTCGGGCACTCATTAGTTTCCCCACCTTCATCCATCCACTGATTTGCTAATTATTTCATAGCTGCAGTGATACTGCTGTCACCAAGCCTTCTGAGTGTCTCATGCAGGTTCTCTGCTCTGTGCTAGGGACATGGAAAGAGGAAACTGAAAAAGTTCCTACCCTTGAAGAGCTGTTGGTTTAGTATGGCGTCAAGGCCAGCTCACTGTATGAATCAAGGTTGCTTTGAGGTCACTGAAGTCTGTGATGTCAATCATCAATGAATGGAGGGAGACAGCAGGTGGGGAAGGTGGGTGAGCCAAAAAGGCTTTGAAGAGAGAGATATTCAAGGTCAGATTACAAGGCTGGGACTAGGAAAGAAAATTGTGGGATTGTGGGAGCAGAAGCTCACAGTCACATAACCTTGGTGTCCTCTGCAAGAGTACAGGACAGGCCAGGGGCAGGCAGACTCAGGCTCAGTGTGCAGGGTGGGAAAGTGCAATCACACCTCCCTCACAGTACTGTCATTGGAACATGTGCTTAGTACGGGCCAAGTACAAACCATGCATGGTACATAGTGTTTCAGACACATTTAAACACACTATTTTTTGTAATGCCTACTATTATTTTCTCAATCTTATGGAGGAGGAAACTGAGGCTGAGAGAGGGAAAGCAATTTTTCCAAGATCACAGAGCTAAGCACAGGTCTGGGATTTGAACACAGGCAGTCATGGAGCCTGACTGGTGCTTCTAATCAATGTGAGAACTTTTTTTTGGAGGGGGGGATATGAGAACTGGTATGGAGAATGTCTCCCGCAGGTGGGTGATAAATAGAAGTTGAGGGGGTTTGGAATGCAGTCTCTCAGAGAGTTTTAAGTCTAATGACCCTCAACCCTATTCTCTCTTTTTCAGGGTATGGACTGAAAATGGTGACCCAAGACCTGGCCCCCAGAGAGCAAAGCACTATTTTGGTTTGGTTTCCAAAAACACCACTTCTCAGAAGTGTCTGCCTGGTCAGGGTTTCTGCAGCTGGGCCCCAGACAGAGTAGCACGTTGCTTGTCAGATCTTAAAATAAACCCGCTACTGGGAATCCTGCAGCATAAACTCACTTCTCCTTATCAAACAAACAGAAAATAAATTGGTCAGGTGCTGGGCAGTTGGACATGACCTTCAAGGGAAGGGATGGGCTTGTGAGGGAGTTTATATCCAGAAGCTGCCTTTGATCCTCTAGTGATTTTTAACAGTCTCCTTTCCAGCTCCCTGGGGAAGGCTTAATACACGTGGAGGAAGCAGAAGAACCTGATGTCCCTTAACAAGCATTGTATAAGTAACTGATTAAATTATCTCAAAGTCAGATGCACTCATAACTCCTTGAATCCCAAACATTCTATGACTCCCCAGTGCCCAAACACCTCAGTCAAAGAACAGCCAAATCATCTGGTAATTTTTTTGTTCATCCTGAAAGCCTTAGAATAGCTACTGAATAGGTTAGAGTCAGGAAACTACTGTGATGGCGAAGGAAAGAAGGATGGGTATTTAGTCAGATCAGTGCACACAGGATCTGGGGTTCAAATGGACGAGCAATTTTATGCCCTTGGTTTCCCTATCTGAAAATGAAGATGGCATATGGTCAAGATGAGTGAGGGGTCCAAGAATAACACGCAATGGTGCTCCGCAAAGACTCGCTGCCTCATGTTTTAGATGGTGTGTGCATGTGACTGTGAATGCCTGTTGGAAAGCAGAAAGCAGGAAGAAAAACAGAATGCAAAATACGCATTCTTTTTGATCTGGGGATTCACCTTCAGGAATTCAATAGATAGATGCACACGGACGAACAAGGGGGAAACGCATGTGTTGGGATGTTCCTTGAAGCATCACTTATAATGGTAAAAACACGAGAGCTGGGCTGGGGAGTGGCTCAGTGGTAGAGCACTTGCCTAGCATGTGTGAAGTACTGGATTTGATCTGCAGCACCACAGTGGAAAAAAAAAAATCAGAGCTGACGCATCTGTCCGTTAATAGGGAGCTGACTATTTACTGTAGGGCCTAGAACAAATTGCTTATTCGTGATTGCTAAAAAACAAAGTGACTTTAAGACTCAGTGCCCACATGTACAAATTAGAGATATTCAAATCAACTTCAACCCATAGTGTAGTTAGTGGTGAGAATTCAATGAGGTGGAGCACATAAAACTTTAGTCATGATGAATGAGGATAAAAAATAGTAAGGACTTCTCCCTCTATAAATTTCTGATTTATTTATTTTCCCCCAAAGAAGTATATTTTTCCTTCCTAACTTAAGAACTAACCATTTTCATCTTTGTCAATAAAAATGCTTTAAAATTAATAGGAAATAGAATTTTAGAGGGGAACAGGAAAGTATTTGAAGTTTAAAGCTGAAATTGGAAAATGTCAGTCCCAGGGTACATCACATAGAGACTCAGCTGATATCAGAACCTTGGGTGAGGTTCCACAGGGCTTTCATTTATCCAAAATGCTTGGTCTCAATTACCTAATGTCTCGAGTCTGCTCTACTTGGCTTACTGTCCCCAAACGTCCCCCTCTCACTATATGTGGCCACTTCATTCTGGCCTCCAGGACCAGCCAGCTAAACTGGTCCTTCTATGCCCATGTTGCCCCTAAGCAGAAAGGACTTAGGGGAATTTAGCTTCTGGGGGTCTGCCCAGGTCACCATGCTGTAAACACAATACCCTGGGTTTGCCAACTGAGTCTTGGTCTCAAGAACAAATTGCCACATGCAGCTTAAAGTTTGTACTGCATGGAAGTTCAAGGCATGGACTAGGTACCTCACCTACCTGTAGGACCTTGGGCAAAATGTTGACCCTGTCCACCTCATTTTTGAGATGTAAACTGAGGATGAGACCACTTAACAAGCTAACCATACCTACAGCATTAGATGTCTGAGGCAACTTTTTATAAAAGTCTCCTTTTGTTCTTAAAATAAGGATAAAGATAATAATAGCCCTAATAGTAAATTAATATGGAAGCTATTGATATTTGCTGTAGAATATTTACAATATGCTGATAATTGGATTACAAATAAACACCACCCAAACCCACTACCTAGAAATAACATAATTGAAGTCTAATAAATAAATATATATATATATATATGAATGTGAATATCTATAGTGAATTCTGTAGTTAGTATTATCATATACATTGCTAAGAACATTCTTACAGCTAAATCTTGAAACACATCGATGGATTTATTTACTTTAGATATATTCCATAGGGATAGGACTGTGGAGTCAAAGGATTTGTGCATAATAAAAGTCCCCGACACACGGAAAGATGGAACATGCCCAACAGGCTAGAGAAAGCCTATTTTCTTGAGCTCTTGAGGAGGCTCCAACTGGAGAGTCCTCTTGGAGTACTCCCTGTGCATGGCCTATTATCTCCAGACATAGAGTCAGGGTTGCTGCCCAGATATCTGCTACAGGCTTATCCAATAGTTCAAAATCAAGATTCTCCCCTGAGGCTTCCTGATGAACTAGGCTTCCCCCTATCACTTGCCTGCTACCTACTTGATTTGAGCATGTGGAGCCTTTCAAACTTCCTCAGGACTGGGAAGTTATTGATTAATGCCACAGGCTCTATAGTGATAGACTTGGGTTTAAGTCACAACTTTGATTTTTCTTTTTCTTTTTAAAGAGAGGGAGAGAGTGAGAGAGAGAGAAGAAATCAATTTTATTTATTTTTCATCTGGCCTTTGTTTCTCTGACAGTTGTGTATGGGGTTTGAACCTGGATCCAGCTCTTCTTTGGCTTCTTTTATCTGTGTGACCCTGGGTAAGTTACATAAGCTATCTGAACTACACTTGGTGCATCTGAACAATGGTCGGATAAGAACAGCTCTTATCTCCTTGAGTTATCATTTTTTATAAAGAGAGAATCAATTTTTATTTAGTTTTTCATGTGGCTTTTGTTGATTTGACACTTCATTGTGTACATGGTGCTGAGGTTCAACCCCACATGCTCACACATGCTAGGCAAGTGCCTTAACTGCTGAGCCACTGCTCCAGACCCCTCCTTGAGTTATTTTGAGAATTCAATGCACAGTGCCTGGCATATTATAAGTACTTCAGAATTACTGAAGGGGAGGTTTTGGGGAATGGAATCAACCAAATTATGTCAGATACATATATGAATATACCACAATAAAACTCACTATTCTGTGTAATTAATATAATGCCAATAAAATGATCAGAAGCTTGCAAAGGTGACTTGGTAGCCAACAGCACACTTAACATTTTCAATTTAAATTAATTAAAATTATTTGAGACTAACAATTCAGGTCCTTGTCATACTGCTCAAAAGTCCCATGTGGCTGCCATATTGGAAAGCACAGACACAAACCATGGTTCTATTTATAGAAAGTTCTTTTGGACAGTGCTGTACTAACTGGAATTTTTATACAACCAGGGACCAGACATGAAGAAGCAGCACCCAGAAAGGAGAGGCAGCTGCAAGAAGTCCACTCAACATTTCCTCTGTCCCCTCTTCTTGAAGGAGGGAGTCCCGTGCCTCGCCTTCTCCATCCCTGAGAACCCAATCCTGTGTGCATTTTGAATTTCATCCAGCTGCTTTTGTCACCTCATCTATCAGAGATCCTAAGGAAAACAAACATCTCAAAGCTCGTGGTCTCCTTGAATATGCTTTTGTGGGTGTAAGTTTGTTATCGTAGTTCAGTGAATTAGTTCTGCTGTTAATGGGTCACTGAGCTGAGGGGTTTCTTTAAAAAAACAACAGTAAATCAATCACCCTTTAGATCTGTACAAAGGGGAATAAAAAAAAAAGAGAGAGAAATTTAGTTTATGGGGGTCTGGTAGCTAGTGGCTGCTGCTAGGTCCCTAAGAGGCCGGCAAACTTCCAAACTCATGTTATTGTTTATTTTCCATGTGCGTTGAGCTGGCCAAGGAAAGGTGCTACAGAAATGGGATGTAAGCAGGGCTGTGTGAGGGGACAGGGCACCGGATGTGGAGTGTCAGTGTGACTGGGAATGGGAGCCCAGTGGGAATGCACTTTTGAGGAAATACCCAACTCCCGGGTGTATTTTTAGAGACTCAAACCTGAAGACTGTTTATGCTGCCAGAGGTAGGTTACTGACTTTTCAAGAGACATCAAATTTAGACTGTATGAAACATAATGGAAAGGCCCCTGGAGGACATCAACCCAAATGGGAAACAGGAAGAACCACTGGGTTCATCAAATCTTTGGAGTTTCAGCAGTAAAACCCTCTCTTTGAATGCTGAGTCAAAAATTCTACAGAAATGTAAGTCATTTGGAAGGGCAGTTTCCCTGGTTCAAGAGGGAATGGCAACTTAGAGACCCACTTCCATGGGCAGCCATCCTATGCACCTCTGTGGAACACAGTGTGAAAATCACCCAAGGTGGATGTTAAATTCTCCCACACGTATGACCTGAAGCAAATGACTACAGTAAGCTTTAGTACTGTCATCTATAAAATGGAAGTATCTCTGCCCCATAGATGTGTTGTGAAAATTAAATGAGATGGAGCCTATTAATATATTTTATGGGCAATAAGGTGTTATATGGGTGAAAATACTGTTATCAGTAAGAATCAACTTTATATACTATTTAGAAGAAAATTTATTAATTTGTCTTCCTCCTTTCTCCCCTCCTCACATCCTTCTCCTTTCTTCCTTCTTCTTCTTCTTTTTTTTTTTTTTTAAGAGAGAGAGCGACAGTGTGTGTGTGAGAGAGAGAACCAACGTTATTTAGTTTTTCATGTGGCCCCCGTTGCTCAGACACTGGCTGCGTATGTGGAGCTGGGTTTCAAACTTGCATGCTTGCACATGCCAGAGAAGCACCACAACCACCGAGCCACTGCTCCAGCCCCTCTTCCTTCCTTCTTAAAACGCATTGATCTGGGCAGCAGGCTCTGTGCTAAATCCTGGGAATAAGTGACATCTGAGACACAATTTCTTCTTTTAGAGAATTTGCTTGCTCTATTGGAGAAAGAGATCGCTACATAGAATATTATAATAGAATTTGATGCTGGCCTACTGTGTGCAATTTTGTGGATTGTCCCTTTTGCATGGACTTTGGGCTGAAGAGGCCAGTGGTGAGGGCTGAGACTGCACCTAGGAAGGTGTGTCTTGTTGTAATTTGTCAAAGGTATTAAAATGGCTTGTCGTGACTTTGGTAATCACGTGCTGAAGGGAAGCGCAGGGTATACCAGATCTTACAGTTACAATGGTATAGAAAAGGTATAAGCAATTGTGAGGAAAACATACCTAATCTTATGTAATACTTTGGTTGCAAAAGCAAAAGCCATTTTTCTCTTTTTGCAAAAAAATCTGTAAAGGAGGATGCAAGGATCTTATGTTTATCTAAGGGAGCTCAGGGTTAAATAAAAATGGTTGAATAACCCACCACCTTAGAAAAATACAGCTGCAAAACACTTGCACGAGGGACCTTAGAGATCAAGTCCAAAGATTTTACTTACTTGAGAAAAGTAAGGCCCAGAGAAGGATGATCCCAAGGTTTAGGTCTTATGCGAACTTTTCACCTGGATTTCCTGCATGTTGTCCTGGTCACCTTCCTAAAATGTGTCTTTCTGAGAAACTTTGATAAAAGTCATCTTCCTTGTGCCGCTGAGGTGCTCAGGGAGGAAATATTGATTTTTGGGGGGATGAGAACTCTCAGTCTCAGGAAAGGCAAGCATCTGTGTGAGGCTACCCTGAGCTGGGACTGGAGTCCAGGTCTAACACCCACTCTTGCGTAGAACTGACTACACCCAAGGGAGCTTAGGGCCTTACCTGCATAGCTCATGAAGTTGTTGTAAGGAGTGTTGAAGAAGCTATGAAAGCCACAGGTGTCGTTCCCTGGTCCTGGGTCACCACAAAATTTGTGTTTGGGGGCTGGGTTGGTGTCATTGCAGAGGTCTCCGGTCTCAAAGGAGGGCTCTGTCTCCATGCACGGATCACTGCAGGATTGGATCTCTGAGATGCCTCGGAAGATGTGATAGAGACCCAGGCTGTGCCCGATCTCATGGATCATGGTGTGGGTGTGACCCGGAATGCCGTAGAAAGAAGGGTTCAAGACAATGCCACCTGCAAGGGGAAAGCCAGAGTGTTAGGCAAGACGGGTACTCTGCTTCCTTCTTCCAGAACCCAAGTCAATTGAGGACAAATGGGAGCTGTCCCACATAGCAACAGGATTCTCCACTCTGTGACTCTACAACCCTGAGTTCTGTTACAACCTGAGACATGAATCATAGGCTCACAGAGCAGGAAGGAGTCTCACATGTCATTTTGGAAAATTCCTTCATTCTTAGATGACCACACCTATGCCGGGAGAGATGAAGCAACTTATGTGCAGTGATTTCCAGCTATCTAGAGAGAGAGGCTGATGTGAATTCAGGGACTCTAGCTTCTGCGCTGATAGGCCTTTCTGCCATCACCTTTTTCTTAGAAAGTAAGACATGCTCTGGCTTACAAACAGCCTACGAGTTCTCATCGGAATGAATTCCACATACGGGCTCAGACATCTTGGTTCCAGTTCCCACTCTGCTTTCACTAACTCTGATATTGCACAAGTCAATCACCACCCTGGAACCCCGGTTCTTCATCTCTGATGGCTGCACAAGCAAGAACACTCACGAAGCCCAGTGTCTTGTGCTCAGCATTTTAAGAGTACCCACAGCAGCTAATGTTTCCTAAGCATTGATTAGGTTTCCTCGGGTGCTGTGCTGAGTGCTTCATGAATATCTCCAGACTTACTCATCTCAACTCAATGAGAGAGGCATGGATTCACAGAGAGCTAAAATAACTAACTGCTCCATGATCAAAGGTAAACATGGCACTGAGATTTAACTCAAGACTTTTGAGTTCCAAAGCCAAGGCTCTTAATCTGTGTTCTACTACTAATGCCTATTATGAGGCCTAGAATATACTCAATGTGCATTGAATATTTTCTGAATGCTGATTCATCTAAGGGTTGGAAGGTCTAACCCCTTGTAAGCAGCTAGAATTGCACCTGACATACATCAGGTGTGCCACACAAGTGGGCCCACTTGAGAAGAAGCAGCATTAACATCCCCCAGAAGCTTAGGAGAAATGCAGAGTATGGGACTGCACCCCAGACCCACAGCATCATGATCTGCATGGAACCCCCAGATCACTCATCTGCATGCTCCAGTTTGGGAAGCAATGTTCTATATCACATGTCCCAGGAGATGGAGCACTGCATAGTTAGTGGAAGTAGGTAGAGCAGATCTCAGCAGACTTTGTGGATGGTATTTGCTCCATATTTATTTTAGGAATTGGAAGGATGCATACGGATTGACAGAGAGATATTTAAGCTTCAAAATCCAAACATGTTCAAGAGAAAGTTAAAATTCAGGTTTGAGAACCTTGCAAGTGCAGACTTTTACTGCAGAGCAGTGTCTTATGAAAGAAGGGTGAGGATGCAGGGACTGGAAAGCCAAGAGCTGGCGAGAGAGGAGTTTTACCTTGGATTGAACTTCCGGAGTGGTGAGCTTGTGTAGTCCTGGGGCTCACCAAGTCTATTAATACTGAATTGCTAGAGATTTCTAACACAAAGATAAAGATGTATGAGAGGATGTACGGGTGTGTGTGTGTGCGCGCGCGTGTATGTGTGCAAGCATGTGTGTGTGGATACGAAAAGGGGAAGTCAGGGGCAGGGAGGAAGAGAAATTAGACAGGAAATATTTCTCCATTATTTTCTGTCAATCATAATATGAAACATAATCCCCTTCCCACCCAAGGTTTTTTCCCGGGATCATGGCGTAACAACAGGAAAAAGGGCAAAAAAAATGTGGTTCTAATAAGTTGAGTTTGATTGGGGCTTCTGCACAGGAATTGCTTATGATCAGCATGTCTCAGAATGCAGAGGGGGCACCTTGCAGGCTGTCTGGAGCTAGCCTGACATGGGTCACAATCCATGTTCTGCTTCACAGTGGTCTTATCTTAAGAAATTGACTTTGCAATTCTGGTGGGTTCTAAAATAAGCTACAACAGTGGCAATGATTCTTTGTCATTCCATGAAGCTTACATGTTAAGGAAACAGAGGACAGGGCCATTCTATGGATGATGACAGCACGGACAACATTTGTCCAGACTGGCTCTGTTTGATCTACCTTAATTTCACCCCTTTCCACAGAGTGACGGGGCCCAAGTCCTGTTTCATTGCTCCTCTTAAAAGGTAAATAGCTTGAGCCTGACATCATCCTGAAATACTATAACATGCTATGGATTTATAGCCTCCCAAATTCCTGGCACCAAGCCAGTCCCTGACATTCATGGAATTATCAGGAGTGTTTTTCTCTAACTTTGGAAGCCTGCTGTTCAACCCTTCTCAGACTCTGATCATGGTCCTTTTGGTTGCTTTTCCAGCAGGCAGAATTTTAGAGCTGAGCAGGATCCTTGGAGGCCATCCAGTATAACCTGCCTAACTAAAATCTAAGGAAATTGAGACCTGGGAAGAAAAGAGACTTGTCTAAAGCCATGATCATCTTCGAGTTTGCTTGTGCTCTACTTTCTCTTCTGTACAACCCCTGTCTCTCGGTGTCTTGTCTGTCTATCCACCCATCAATCATCTGAAGACTTCCCAATCTCAATACCACTGATATTTCAGACTACAGCACTCTCTGTCATTGACAATGCAGGACATTTAGCAGCATTGCTGGCTTCTTCCCACAGGATGCCAGTAGCATGCTGCCCTGTGTTATAACCAGGAATATCTCTGTATACCGCCAAAGTCCACTAAGACACAGAATGCCCCCAGTTGAGGACAACTAGATATTTATCTTTGCATCTATCTCTTTTTATACACACACACACACACACACACACACACGTGAATGTGCTTCATTCTTAGAAACAATTGAGGGACAAAAGCAGTCTGAAGTGAACTAAGCCTATGGCTTGCTTCACCACAACTTCCATCATTTGAAGTTGCAGATCTCTCATCTCCAGCAGCTAATCAACTCTTGTGTATCTCAGGGAGACCAGGCAGGTCTGAGAATGCATCCAGCACTGTCCTTCTGCTGAGCCCTACTGTTCTCAGATGAAGATGTTCACTGAGTCATCAGAGTTCATTGTTGGAAATAATAGGAACATTCTACCAAGAGGAAAACGGTTGAATCAACTCTAGTGCCCTCGTTCAAGGGAATACTGTGTGACTGTTAAAAATCTTTAGAGAGGTGTAAATAACCCAGAGAGATGCTTTTGTCTTGAGATTTTAAGTGGGAAGAGTTAGTTGAGAAATAATTGTAAGACCTGAGCAACATGAACAAAATGTAGATAGCATAATATTAAGCAAAACCAACAAAAAAACTATTCAGAGTTCAAATATGTACAAACAAAAACAAAACAAAAAATGCACATGTACTTGATGAGGACATGGAAGAAACCCAAATTAAAGAACAATGGTGTTTTCTTACGGGCCCTGATTCAGAAACCATTGTCATTTCTGACTTGTGTTGATTGACTTGTATAAGCTTACATTCTGCTTATGGATATGTGTAATTGAAGTGAAGAAGAGTCCTTGGTGTTATTGGTAGATGGAACACCAAAGAATGGGAAATTCTTTCAAATGCAAATGAGTCTTTCTTTCTTTTTCTTTTTCTTTCTTTTTTCTTTTTCTTTTTCATTTTCTTTCTTTTTTTTTTTTCCCTTCTTGATGTTTCTCAGACCAGCATATGACTCACTGTGCCCAGGCAATGTGATTGCTAGGTCAAGAAGATGTGTGTGTGTGAACAAGTAGACAGGAGGTTAAGCAGAAAGCAAAGAATGGATAGAGTAAGAGACCTGCATTCTAGTTGTTGATCCACAACTGACTTGAGTATCAAGTTAGATAAACTCTGTTCCCTCTATGGGTCTGAATTTTATCACAGGTAAAATATGGCTATTAGTATTGAGCTATTTTCTTCAGAATATTCCTTGGTGGCCAAAAAAAGATAAGGAATGTTAAAAGGTTTTGTAAATTAAACAGATAAATGCATTGTTCCCCACCTCCAGCCACACCTGCATCGTTATGATCATGATGATGATCAAGCTCTCTACGGAATGTGTAACTGTCTCGCTCCAGGTTCCTCCTGGAGGAGTTTCTAAGACTCACCTAAGTGCATGAGGGCCTCCTTATCCCATGGCCAGGTTGCTACTCCCGCCAACTCCTGTTCTGAGGAGTTTGCAAAGAAAATATTGAGGTGTGTTGATCCATCCAATCTGAGAATGTCCTTCAGCTCACTGACATCCAAGTAGGCTCTGAAACAGAAAAAGAACCTTGGATGTTATCATTATCCAAAAAAATTACTATGCAAATACCAGGTACTCCCCAAATAATTAAGAGCTATTATGTGCCAGGCACTTTCCTAAGCTCTTTATAAACACCACTTTGTTGAATTTTTCTGATAATATTAAAAGATTAGATGATTCAATTTGACAGAGAAGAAAAAAAATTAAGTCTTGCAAATATTTCTCAGCTTATAAATAGCAGGGTTAAGTTTTGAAACTAGATTTGTCTATAGTCAACATTTGTACCCCTCAGGTCTCTGTTAAATTGACTGAGACAGGGCCAAATAACAAGAGTGGATGAGAGGAAATGTTTTCTAGTCTTGCTTTCTTCTGTCTTTTGTTCATTCACTCAGGTCTTGGACCACCTAACATGGAACTGCCCTATAAAGTGTGCTTTGCATCTCTGTATGAACCTTGCAAAATGAGCAACCTGCTCCCCAGTGTTTTTAATGGGTTATCCAAAGCCACAGAAATGGGGTTCAAGGTTAAGAATTGCTAGCTTGGAAACTGATTTTTCATTGAAGCATCATGCCATCATACATAGATGATTTTGCATTCTGTAGACACTATTCCACATCTGTAAAATAGACTAGAGCAGGACATTATATATTGTAAACTGATATATTATGAAAATGAATTAGTTCTCCACGCTATAGTAATTAGCTCTTAATATACAGAACAAATGTGTTGCAGATTAAAGTAAAAGAGAGAGAGGACAAAGGGAAGTGGACATTGCCATATCCTAGGTGTTCAAGAAATAAGAAATCCTCCATTGGGGAGTGTGACCCTCTCATCAGAACAGGAACACTCCATGTGAGCATGTGCCTTCTGCTTTGGATCATTCAGGGGGCATATTATTCCATTACTCATTTTATGAATAGAGAAATGCATGCCCTCTCTCATGCTTCTTTCTGCCCCTTTTGTCTGCCATCCTGTGTCTCAGGATCCTTGTGAGTAGTTGAATATCATCCTTGAGTAAGGATGGAAACAAACCCATGTATCAGTGAAAACAAACCTAAATAAAAAAGACAGCAGTCAGCTTGAGGGAGGCAATGAGATAAAGCCAGCTAGTGTTCATTGGGTCCTTCTATATGGTCTAACTGGGCACAGATTGTCTTCTTTATTCTTTTTAATAACAAGGAGGTAAGGTAGTACTATTATTTCCATTTTCTCGGTATGGGGGAACCAGGGGCTCAGAGGACCTTCATAACTTCCTGAGGTCCTGCAGCTAGTTGACAGTGTTCTGATATTTCATGGTGTTCTTACAGAATTGGCCAGTAGCACACATTAATGGTGACTTCCTTCCCTTCCCCTCTTGCAGTAATGGAAAGGCCTCTCCATATGTGAGAGTCAAGTCCAAGCCTGTGCATCCCTGCCTACCCTCAGCTTCACCTCTCCCTGCTGCCTCTCTTGAACTTTCCACTGTGTACACACAGGCCCTTTGCACCCCCCATAATCCTTGGGGCCTTTATGCATGCTGTTTCCTTTTCTGGGACTCTGATGAACGAATGGGAAGCCCATGCTAGTATCACTCCTCCAGGAAGACTGCACTGGTTGCTCTCTCACCTCCACCCACTTTTCCAGCTTTCACATCGTGTTCCCATTCATCACTTCGCTGTCTGTATGCACCACTTTTCTGTTACCAAGGAAGCTGCCTTATCATCTCTGTTTACCCAGTTCTCCGCTCAGGGCTTGACACCCGGGCAGCCAATGGATATGAATTTAAGTTGGGAAAATCAAAGCTTAGATACGTAAGTCCTGCTCTCAATTACAGCAATCCCTGACCACGAGGCCTTGGTTTCCTTCTCAGTACACTGAAGTTAGTAATGCAGACAATCCACAGAGCACTTTTGCGCTTACAAGCCTACACTTCTATGCCTATGTAAACAGGAAGATAGAGCCAACACTTAGAATGTTCTTTTGGTGCCCCCAAGTTATAGAGAGTCCCACATCCATGAGATCAAATGCTCATATGACGATAATTTTTATGTCTTGTCAGAAAAAAAATGTTAACATGTGCTGGACATACAGGCAAAGGTTGAACTGGGCAATGCTAGAGATAGTCATACAAGCTCGGGTATTAATCCAAAATCTTCATGCTGAGTTCCTCTCACCCAGAAGCCCATGTGTGACTTCTGACATTGGAGGCCTCATAAAGAGTTCTAATCAACCTATTCTGGCATCAGAGAGGGGAAAGAGGATGGAGAAAACCAGCATTTATTAAGTACTTGCTGTATGCTACCCTCTGTGCAGGTATATGCACTATCTCATGTCTGTTTGGCATTTGAAGTAATGTGTGAACTAATATGACTCATTCTCAAGCGAGACCCCTAGAGTTGAATCTGTCCTCTTAATGTTTGGGCTATCCTGGGAAATTTACTTAACTTCCTGCTTCTTTATATGTAGAATGAAGGTGATAATAGAACCTAACCCATAGAGCTATTCATAGGATTAAGGAAGTTAATAAGGAAGTACAAGGACTTAGATAATGGCTGGCAAGTAGAAAACTCTTGCTACAGGTTTAGCTACTCCTATAGATTATCTTCATTTTAAGGATGGAGGAACAAGGGCTTAGAGAACATGTAACCAGTGACAAGTTCAAATACAAATTCAGATGTGTCCAACTCCTCCCAGTACCTCACCCTCACTTCCAAGCTCCTCCGGGCCATGGACTAAAAGGAAATAATGCATGGAAGGAGAATCAAAACACAGAGGAACTGAGATTTTCTTGGATCAGCCCATTCCACATTATTATTATTTTTTTATTTTCTCATTGATTTGTCCATTTCCATCAAGTGTTCCCTCATGCAGAGAACACAAGTGTAAAGCCACTTCTGCCCCCGCTGCTCTGGGATGAGGAAACTTTATGAGAGGAGGGCTCAGGATGGGGTAGGGGCGGGGGAGAGGTTTTAATTGGTTGTTTATTCAGTGGTAATTGCAGAGCCAATCTTTTCAAGGGGAGGTATTCATCCTGGCCCAAAGCAGAAATGTGGGATGTTGGAGCCTCTCCCTGGCTCCTACATGGGGTTTTCTCATACTTTGGGAAGTCTCCATTTCCCAAAGGGGGAAGGATCCATGGCTGCTAGCCAGGCCTCTGGCCCCACTGGCCTCTCTCCTCCCCAATCTCTCTTGGGAGGACCCACCCAAAGGAAAAAACAGCTCTGTGGCTCAAAATTTCTCTTCTGCTGACTGCGGGTTTCCCAACAATACAGAGCCAAGTGTAGTGTCTCCCAAATGCATCAGGGAAAAATCTTGAAAACAGGAGTCATATGGGTATTTACCTCCTTCCCCTATCCCTTGAAGATAATGTTTTCCCCCTTTGCCAGTGGTGGAAGAGAAAGCATAGGAGGTCAAATTGAAAAGGAACATTACAGTCTGGGAATATTGATGAGAAAAGGAAATAACTTGCTTAGGGTCCCTTGACTTTCCATTCTGTAACTATGGGAAGGCCAGCCCTGTGTATGTATTGTAAATGGATCACATTTATTTTTTTAAAAAAATCATCATTCACCCCTCAGAAAAATCAACCCAAATCCCAAACACTGTGTTTATCCATTTATGTTCCATTATTCCTCAGAGGTGGACAGACAGACTCATATCCATGGGCAAGTTGCTTTTAAGTCCCTGTTCACTCATGGGATGCCAACAAGATAAAATGAGACAGCCAAGCCCAGTGCCAGTCCATATCCAGAAAATGTGAAATACTCTCCATCTCCTACTATCCTATTTTCTCCTATTGGGAAAGACTGGTTATCCCAGTCACAGCTTTTGGTGTCTCTTCCCCATCATCCAATCTTCTTCCTCCTCCTGTGACCTCATCCACTCTGGTCCTTATCCTGAGAAATCTACATGGTCCCTAATGACACCCATTTCCTACTCATGCCCATTAGTTTCATTGATCTGTCTCAAAATCTCTCTTCTTGAACTTTAGCCTTTAAAATCTTCCTTTCTTGCAAAGTCCAGCTTAGAGGTCACACATTCCATGTACCTTCCCCTGACCACTTTCCCCTATAAGATGGGATGAGGGCAACCACCTCTCAGGAGTGTGGGAAATCAGAAGCAGTGAAAACAGCATGCCACATCCTGGCTGGCACATAGTGCACATAGAAGGCACTCACTGATAAGCACCCATTGACCACTTTTATTGCTTTACCATTAGTGTAGTGATAATGACCAATGACACCAAAGTCATCATTACCACTAGCTAAAAATGAGTCCTATCTTTTCTGTGCTCCTATTTTTAATTCTTGTACTTATCATCCTGCTTTTATATTTTATTCACAGAGTAAGCCAGGGGTTTCACACAGTCAGGACCAAGCCATTATCAGCTCTGTGTCCTTTAAAAACTTCCTTCAAGATGGAGAACTACCACTGATTGGCAGTGATTGAGCATCTCTCCCTCAAGTGCATCATTTCAAACCAGGATGTGCAAGCACATGGTTTAGAGAAGGAAAGAGGTCTGCCAAGGTCACATATCAAAGAACTGCTATGCTCTAGCCTGTGCACATGTGACCTATGTATTGCTACTTTCATACCTGTCAGTAAAGTCACCTCTCCCTTCAGGTAGGAATAGTTCCATGCAGGGATGCAGGGAGGGACAGCAGCCTCCTATCTCTCTTGGCTAGGCACCCCTCCACAGAGCCTGCATGGATATCTGGCCTCTTCTCACTATGCTCTGTGCTCTGCTTTGCACCCCAGGGTCTGCATATGCTCAGCGGGCTTCTAAACTAGATGAGTGTTGTCCAGACCATGGTCTACAGCAGGCTAAATCTACAGGAAGCAGATGAGTGCTTAAAGGCAAAGAGTTTCTGAGTCAATGGATTTAGGACATGCTCTGCTGACAAGGTTAAATATATATATTTTCTGGATTGCAACAGTTTTTAGAACCTTAAATATGCAAAATGAGAGAAAGGCAGAAAGTGCTTGAAGTGTTCCCAGATATATTTGACCATAATTCTTCCCTCTCCCCACCCTCCACCTTTGCCAAAAACCAAATAACAGAACAAACAACAATTTGGGAAATGTTGGGATAGCTTGGAATATCCCTCCCAATTTAGAACCTCTTCCTAAAGCTGGCTCTCAAGAGTGGTGTCTCCGAGTCTGTTATCCTCCTGCACAACTCGTGCACCTGGATTCCGCCGTGGAGGTTGTGGGTCCACTGGAATGTCTGTTTAAGGGGGCTGGTCCTGACTGCCAAGGCGCCCAGACTTTACCCCTTTGCCAGAACTGCATTTCAAAGCCATGAGTGCAGTTCTGGAGGGAGATCAAAGCTCTCTCAACTCAACTGTCATTAGAATATTTTCTTTATGCATCTCACTCGCTGATGAGTGCCAACAACATATTTCCTAAATGCACTGGCCTGAGATGGTACAACTCTGTAATAATCTGAATGAGAGGGTTGTCAGGACCTGTTTTATTGAAAGAGCAGCAAAAGGGAACCACATTCAAAACGCAAAACAACCAACAAATCCCTTAAATGAAATCATGGGAAAAAGTGCGGGAAGGCTGAGCTTTTCCAGCCCTAGAAACAGCACAGTGGCACCCCTTCCCCGCCCTTTTGGGTGGAGGTGTGGCTCGCTGTGAGCCCAGGTCAAACCTCATAGGTCTTGATTTTTATTCCCATTTAAAGCAGGCCACCATTCAGCCGACTTGCCTGATACACAGATGAAAATATCATGCCGAGGTCCTGTCCCCTGGAGGGTTTATTTGAGCTAACCACTGGTACGAGTGCATCACTTCCAAGATAAGGAAAGTTGTGTTTTGTTTTGTTTTGTTTTGCTTTGCTTTGTTTTGTTTTAAGAGAGAGAGGACAGTGAGAGAGAAAGAGAGACAGAGAGGAGAATTAATTTTTATGGAGTTTTTCACATGGCCTTGGTTGCTCTGACACTTAGTTGTGTATGTGGGTGCTGGGGCCTGAACCTGTGTACTCGCACATGCCAGGCAAGTGCCGTAACTGCTAAGCAACCGCTAAGACACTGCTCCAGCCCCCAGGAAATTTCTTTTAAGTTAAAGAAAAAGGCAGAGACCAGCTGGGGTTGAAATTCTCCCTCTTCCACTAAGTAGCCTTGTGACCTTAAACATGTTTCGCAGTCTCTTTAGATCTCTCTCCTTGTCTGTAAAATGGGAATTGTAAAATTCAACTTGGAAAAGAGTATATAAAATTCAATATGATAATACATAAGAAAGTGCCTAAAAGAAAAACCAACTCATAAATGGCCCTGAGATACCTAATTCTCTTTTAAACTATTAAATCCCAGGTTTTCAATTCTATGTAGGATGATGGACATAATGGGTTAACCTTGCTCATGGAGCTAGAGGGAACTGGTCTCAGCTCCCAGTGCTTGCTGGGTTTACTTCCATTCCATCATTGAACCCTAACTCTCATTGCTTGACTGATGTGTTTTTCTCCAACTTACAGAGCAAGTGATGTAACATTGCCCATTTCCAAATTCTGATTGCAGCTTGTCATTTCCAAGGAACCTCACAAGTCCATGAACCACTACTCCATTTCCAGAACACACTAGACCATTTGAAAATGATTATCAAATGTACAGATCAAAGCCACTCTGAGCAAGTCATTAAAGCAAGATAAACCTCAGAATGGTTATTGTATCCATATCCTTGTTCCAAATAACAAGGCTTCTTTAAATTGTGACCAGTTCTAAAACCTGAATTTTGTACTTTATCCCAATGGGCCTAACGATTTGATCTTTATTCTCTTGCTTAGTTTCATCATCAGAAATGCCTGAACTTATCTTTCCTCTCTATAAAGCGATACAGGGAAAATATTTGGGGGAATTTACTGAATTCTGGGAACCCTGAATGCTTGGTTTCCAGAATAATAACTTTCACATTAAAGTTTGACATAAAGCAAGAAAAATATAACATTACTAATCAACAATTAATTTAAAAATTGATTATTTTCATGCCTTTATTGAATATCATTCTTCCATTACCTACTTCCTTCCTTATTCCTTCCTTCTTTCCAATTTCCTTCTTCTTCACATAACATTAATTCATTCCACTTTCATTGATCAACATTTAAAATAAGGATTCTATCATACTTTGATTAAGCTTGAAGTTTTTCATTATCAAAGGAACTAGAACTGTTATGAATAAAGATGAATAAAAGGATGGTCATGACATTGTGATAATACTAATAACTCTTACCATTTGGGGAGTTCACTATGTATTAACACTATTGAAGTACTTTTAAAAATATTATCTCTTTGAAGTTTTACAAAAGTTCTAGGGGCTAAGTATAAGTAAGTATAAGCATCTTCAGACTATTGGTGAAAAAACTATAGCTAGATGAGGGAACACCACTTTTCCAAGATCTCCATACTCCTAGATGTCAGAAATGGGATATGACCCCTAGTCTGTTGAATTCCAAAGATCATACTGCTACATGAATTAGTGTCTCACTTATTTGTCTTCTTCTTCTTCTTTCTTTTTTTTTTTATTTTGTTAAGAGTGATTGACAGTGAGAGAGAGAGAGAATGAGAATCAATTTTATTTCTTTTTTCATTTGGCTTTACTTGCTCAGACACTTCATGGTATACATGGTGCTGGGGTTTTATCCTGCATCCTTGTGTATACCAGGCAAATGCCATAACTGCAGAGCCATCACTCCAGCCCCTCACCCCTCTTTATAGTATGTGTTATGATAGACAGGGTGCTGAATGCAATGAGGAACACACAGCAGTGCACATACTCAGCTGAAGGTAGATAATATATCACAGGTTACACATAAATAAGCCTTGATTGGATCCTGGAACAAATGTGGGAACCAGAGAAAATGGCAGATTCCCAGAACTCAGGCCTGGAAGAGCACAAGACGAGTGAAAATCTATAAGCCCTCACTTGCAAGTGCTTCAAAGTTGGGGACATGTAAAAAACTTCATGAAATGAGGCTGGAATAGTTAGCAATGGCTATATCAGAAAGGTTCATGTATTCCAGATTATGCAGGACGGAAAGTGTTCTGAAAGCTCTAAGTAGACACTGGCCAAGAATTATGGAAGAGAATGAAATGATTTGTTTATGTTTCCCAAAGAGCTCTCTGGAGGATTGGGCTGATGGACAAGAGGAGAGATGCAAGTATAAAAGGAGGCATTGACAAGGTTGTACAGAAAAGAGTAGGCATGTGAACATCTAAGACAGTAGTATCCATTTATGGAAAAGGGTTGGTACTGAATGGGGTGGCAGTGAGAGGCTGAACTGATGGGTCTAGCTTCTGATTTGGTCCTACAACATTTTCTCCTTGTCAGTCTCAGACACCACACAACAAAGGCCCCTTACTGGTGTTCTAACCCTAGGCCCAACAAGAGAGGGAAGCTGCAGAGGTCATGCCCTCTGCCAAGTTGCCTAGAAGGTTGATCCTTAAGAAAGTCATTGGCTTGCAGCTCCTTGGGGACAAGACCATGATGAGACCAAGCAATGGGTGAGATGGAGAATTCCAAGGATGGGAATGAGGGGAGGTGCTAATTCAGAGAAGCAGGTGGGTCAGTGGAATGGTTCTCAGACCTTGGATTCCTAAACAAAGTTTGAAGTGGATGTCAATGGAGATTTTCAATCTTGAAGAAAAAAGAAAGCATTCAAAAGGGAATAAGTCTCCACTCTCAATGATGCATCTTATAAAATAAAAGGTACTTGAATAGCACTCCAAAAGAAAGAATAAAACAATCTCAAATAAAGGACTCTGATTTAAATGAGTTCATTTTATCCAGAACTACACAGCTGCTATTTTTCTTACTTGCCTTTTTGAAAATAACTTTTAGAGACTTCTGGGGTGGGCGACAAGTGTTAGAACACCTGGTTCCTGGCAAGCTCATTTGGTTAATGTAAGTTATCCCTCAGGACTCAGCCTAGAAGCAAATATGACACCTTACATCAGAGTCAGGTAGCCATCCTCTGTGTTCCCTTAGTACCTTGGACTTCCAATAGCACTTATCCAACTAGCTACTTCCCTATGTGCAGGAAATGCCAAGATGGAAAAACTACAACTGTCTTGTGCACTGTTCAATGTTGTGCCTCAATACCTAGCACTGAGTCTGATCTATAGTTGGCAGGAACACATGTGCAAAAGTCCCCCCAAAAGAATGTGATTTTCCTGTGCTAAACTATTGCTTTCACAATGGAACCATGGAGTTCAAGGACACATAGCTTTCTCTTCCCACTACGTCAATTCCTTCTTGGAGTATCAAAACCACAATTGATAAATAGGACAACTGACCACACTGAGCAGAATAATCGCAGCTCACTGACATCCCTGTGGTTTGTAATATCCTTGAAACATAATTAAACAAACTAACAAAAGAATGTATTTCACAAGTTGCAGCACTCATAATGTTTTAGGTATACGAGGTATTTCAGAAGACTGTATACCTTGGCTCTAGCTTTTAGCTATGTTGGCCATATAACTGATGCAAAGGCTATCTAAACAACATGAAATTTGGGAAGGATAAATCAAGAATGACATCATCACCAACATGGGTCAATATGGCAACATCTGGCACTTAGTCTGGATCATGGCCCCATTTGAATCACTTAATCTTAGGCAAGTAACAAATTTATTTAAAAGTTATAACAATACAATCATGACAGTGGGTGTATATCACTCTGGATGACCTTTAACATGACTAATAATGTCTTCAAATTTTTTTCAATTCTGCAGTTCACACAGAGAAAGTTCAGAATGTCACATGACAATGAAAGAATCCAAGCATGGAGAAAGGATGCTGGAAAGGATGATGCTATGTGTCAGGCTGTTGGAAGTAGAATTAAATTTAAATTGATTTTGGAAAGAGGATGCCACTATCAGTGCTCAAGGGGAAATAAAATTGCAGACACATAGACTGCCTAAGGGTCAGGGACCATCGCTAGGCCTGTTGGGATGTCGGTGATGCGAGTAGGGTTTTTTTCAATTTGTCATGAAGTGTAATTACTTCTTCATTGCTATTCTGAACTCATTGTACCATATTAGACATAGGGGCTGGCAAATCCTTTGAAGGAAGGACTGTCTCCTATTCCCCAGGTATCTTCCATGTTAATATACAGCTTTATTTGTACCTTTTACACATATCAAGTCCTTCATTTATACCCCTCATTTCTACCCAGCACAGTTAGAGGCCTTGTTCCCACCAGCCAGGAACTAGGACTACAGTGCTTGATTTGAGAATGCCTTCTCCAGGATGGACCTTACATGTTCTTAATTTACAGATGAAGAATTTGAAGCAAGGGAAGGGAAATGTCTTACTTCATGTTGGCCATTAAGTTACTGGAAGAATCCAATCACCTTCTTCATTCATGTTTGGCTAACCCAAATGCAAAGTGTGTTTTTCTACCATGGATCCTCATGGGAAAGAGGTTTCCCTTGAATTTCTCTTGCACCCTTTGTAAGACTCTAAGGTACTTCATGCTTTTGTGGAGTTATGGTTACCATTGCCCTCTGTGGCTATAAAGACAGTTGTATAGTCAGAAGTCAAACCAGTGGCTAAGGAAGGACTGTCATGGGCAGTCTGAACTTACAAGGGTGAGAATTACAAACATCAGAAGCTTGAAATGGAGACAGTGCCCCTGCCTCTAAAACAGACCACTAAAACAACCCAGAACAGAAAAGGGAAAGGAGAAGCAAAGGAGAAAAGAGGAAAAAAAGCCCCTTCCCAAACAGGGGATTGCCCACCTGCTCCACTTAGGGGAAGACACCTGTGAGCAAGAGGCACTGCTGTTCTCATGCTAACTGTGTGTTTCCAGAAAGTAAGGGTGGAGGTTCCCTCTCAGGAGGCAGCAAACAACCCAGTGGTGAGTTTTAAAGAACGCACTGAGCTATGTTCAATTTAGGAAGTATCTCTCAATCAGACAAAATGTACTGTTTTGCCAGTTCAACCATCCTTCACAGCCCCATCAGCTTGATTTCCTAACCAAGAAGGGCATTTGATAAGGTTGTCATGAGTGCTCAGTGCACTGGTGGATGGAGCAAGGGAAATGAGAGTGCTCTGGGTGTCAAACTCAGGGTAGAAAAACCCAACAGCCTCTTTCTGAGGTCCTCAAAGGGCACCCAATGAACCATGTGTCCCATGTGTCCAGATAATTGGAGGTGGGAACTCACCCCTAGAAAAGGGTGAGAAAGGGACACCCTCAGATCTTGGGATTTTGGGGGTCTTTCCAGGCATTTTCCACCAAAAGGGTCCTAATGCTCACCTACAAACTTTGAGGACATGGTTTGCTGGGGCAAGAGTGCCAGGCCAGGATACAGTTGCTTGGGGTGAGTAACTTATGGGCACCCTCCTATCCTCCATTTCCTTCCCTGCTCACTATTCAGTGAGTCCCAAACTGGGATCCAAGACATGCCTTTTGTTGGAAACACTTAAGGAATACATTAGCACTTATTATTGTGCAGAGCATGTGGAATTAAAACAAATATTTTTTTAAAAATGAAACTGACAAATACAAAAGGGCTCACGGTAGTAGAGAGTGATGGATTAGGGCATCTCTATCTCCTATACCAGCCCTGAGATTCTGAGAAGGCTAGCAAAAGGAAGCAGGGAATTTGGGGATATGTGTGCAAGAGGTCAGAAGATGTCCCAGGAAAGGGGAATCCCCAAACAATACCAGCTAAATAAATAAATAACCCTTTTCCCCCCCACTGCTTACTATGTGCTGAGTGTTCTTCCAAAGGGTGGACCAGGCACTATTTCACTGAGTCTTCTAAAACACCTAACAAGGTTCTTTTCATCCTTGATTTCCCACAGAGGTAACTGAGTCTTGTGCATTGTTATAGCACTGTTAAATGGTGTGATTCAAATATGTTCTGACTCCCAAACTTGTGTTTTTACTTATTTGCTAGAATGTATTGATCCTGTCGCTTACAGGCCACTGTTTTATTTCCATTTTTATTGGTCCTTTTTTAGATATACATGACTATAGAATATACAATGACATAATTATAAAAGCGTGGAGTGTAACTTGTTCTAATTCAGCTCCCAGTATTTCCCATTCCCCTTTCTTTCTCCAAACTTGTTCTCTTCCCTCTACTCTATTGATCTTCCTATACTAATAGTTTTTCTTCTAAGTTGGTGTCTGTTGATGTGCATGATGATGAGATTCACTATGGTATATTCATACATGAACACAGAAAAGTTAAATCTGATTCATTCCATGAACTTCCCCTATGCTATCCCTCTTTCTTCCCTTTCCTTCCACTTTTTCTATTCCCCTGATTTTTTTCTTATTTAGGGTTAGCTTCTGCACATCAGAGAAAACATTCAACCTTTGACTCTTTGAGACTGGCTTATTTCACTTAGCCTGATAGCCTCATGATCCATCCTTTTGCCAGCAAATGCCATAAAATCATTCTTCCTTATGACTGAGTAATACTCCATTGAAACTAGGAATGGAACACCATTTGACCCAGCTATTCCACTTCTTGGTATATAGCCAAAGAATTTAAAATCAGCATACTACAGTGATGCAATCACATCAATATTTATAGCAGCACGATTCACAATAGCTAAGCTATGGATCCAGTCAAAGTGCCCTTCAACAGATGATGAATGGATAAAGAAAATAATATACATACACAGGTCACTATTTTTGAGCTCCTTGTTTAATTCACCTTTAGGGGCTGTGAGCAGCTCTACTCTTTGATTCCTGACACCCCTATATTCAGTTCTCAAAGACCACAGTGACATATTCTCAAGTAGACTTCTGATTAAAGGTGTACTTTGCTCAGAAGGAAATCATGAAAGAAACCCAGACTGAATCAGAGAAAATGTGTGCGAGATAGCCTGGATATGTACATTTGTGAGAGCTGGAGACGGACGGAACATTTGATAACTTCAACTAAAATGGCATGCTTCTCATTATGACCAATCCCAACGCTGCATGGGAAGGATCTTAAGGAAACAGGTCCCCTAATACAGTTAGGTATTAGCATCATTTTAAAATAAACTGGTATGCAAACTCGATGAGTCTGATATAAGTGATGTGGTCTTCATTTAAAAATACCAATTCTGAGGCCAGTCCTAAAAGAAATTGTAGTATTTTAAGAATGAAAGTAGTCTGGATGAATGCTTTCAATTTGTATAGTGCAATTTCATCCAGGTCTTTTTTATGAGCCTGCAGGAAGGCAGTTTCTGTAAAACAGTGCTGACAGGGAGGAGATGGTACACACAAGAAGGGAGGGAAATCCTCCAACACCTACTATGTGCCAGACAGCAAGCCAGAAGTTTCACCCAGGTGACTCCACTTACATTTCATGACATGCCACAGGTCAGCTGTTATCACCCAATTTTAACAGATGAGAAACCTGCGACTCTCATGAGCAGCATGCCAAGGTCAGACAGCCACGCAGAGTGAAGCCAAGATTCAAACTCTGGTCAGTCTCCAACACGCATAATTTTTCCACCACACCAACCCTGACTCCTGTTATTGCCGTAATGAATATTAGTCACATTAAATAAACCCTGATATTCTGATTATAAAATTCCAAGCAATTTCTCTTACATGATTACTGGAAAAGAATGAACGAAGTTACTGAAGAAAAAAAATAAAAAATAATGCCCTCTTTCATCTGCATGCTGGTTAACTCTTCCCAGAACTCTTTCTGGGATATTATTTTATGTGACCCTCCTGGCCACATAAAATAATATGTGATCCAGGTTGTCAGATACTATTATTTCTTCTGATAGATGTGGAAGTGGAGGTTCACAGAGATTAAGAGACTTGCTCAAGATTGCATAGCTAAGAATCTGCCCAGTCAATGTTAAAATCTATTTCCCCTGAATTCTTATTTCATTTTAAACTGCTCTGATTCTTCAATATCTACAACCTAATGAATAAATTGCGGTATCTACTGCATGAAGTTCCAACTAGATTCACCTTTCTCTTGTACTCTAGCACTTCCAACCTCAACACTTTACCCTATTGCACCACAAGTGTGTCCTGCTAATGCACGGTTTCCCCTTCATCATGAAGTCTTCTCTGGCTAGAAACCTGTCTGGGTCTCTTGTCCACCACTGAAACTTTCTTAGCTACCCCATCAACAGTGACCATTCCTTTACCCAGAGCCTGTGGGAACGTTATGGTCCTGTGGTTTGATTGAAAATTAGTCATCTGCCTTTTCGCCATTTTTTGAATGACTGTAACAAAATATCATTAAACCACAGTATACAAGCTCCTTTAAGACAAGCATTCATCATCATGCTCTGGATATTAAAGGAATCTTAACAAAACAGATAATGGGTGAAAACATGATCATACTAAATATAACTTTTTCAAGTTCCAAACTGTTGGTTTCTAAATCATCAAGGCATTTTGGGTGGGGGTTGAATTGCCATGATAGTAGGAAGTGAGCCCCTGGGCCTTAGCTTCAGCTTAGCCCCTCTCTTACTGAGAGGTCTGGGTCAGTGTTGCCACTGCTTGAGAATTTGATCTCCTTATCTGCAGCAAAAGGGAACCAATACCCTCTCCTGTTTTTTTTCAGCTTTGAGAATCCCTGATTTAATGGCAATTTTTCAGATTTAGAGGGACCTGGGGAATAGGAAGTGTATGTTCCATCAGACCATTACAGAAAAGAAGTGCTACACATCACTAAAAAAAGATAGATCACTCAATGGAACCTGATAAAGGAGAGGGGAAGAGACTGTGGAAGGAAGAAAGGGGAAGGGAGGAAGAGTGAGAAGGGATGAAGCCTTATATTAACATTTTCTGTGAGATAAATGGAATCTGTCTCTGCTCACATTCTGGATCCCAGCCATCCTAATGGGCCCTGCTCTCCATGCTCTGTCCTTCCATTCCCCTTCCTCCCTGTCCTGGCAGATTCCTTACCCTCTGCATGGGCTGGTTTTCTCATCCGGAGCAGCTACTCTGTGTGCCCTTGGGATTGTGGCCTCTATGGATCACATCAACAGGTTCCTTTGCCTTGTGACTTCCAGTTTGGTTTACCCAACAGAAAATACTGGCAGGAGAGAATGACAATGTGGAATTTCCTTCCCTAGGTTCTTTCTGGGCAGGTGGCTGCTTCCCTCTGCTGAGAGTCATACCTGCTGCCAAGAAACTCTGCATACAGACACTCTCTCTGGGTTCCATAGTTACTCCCTCCTTTTGCCCCTGCAGATCAAGGATGGAAATGGCTCTCCAGGTTTGCTAGCCCTGGATTAAGTCCTTGGTTTTGTTGGTTGGTCTCAACCCTTCCTACAACATTGTAAATAGCTGCTCCTTCAAAATAGCCCTTCCTCCAACTGTCCTTAATTATTCTGTTTGATTATGCCATCTGTCTCCTGCCAAGACCCTGACTGATGAAGTGTACATCTCTATCTCTCAACAGGCTGCCTATTCCTGGATGTCTACTCAAATCACCCTCCTCCTGCCTTTCTGTAGTCAGAATAAATCTCTGGTATTTTAGGTCTCCTGTCCTAAATCCACAGATCAGATATAATGCTTGTGAATGACTTTTCCACAAAAGTGGAGGCCCCTCTGTGGTGAGAGAGATGTTCAACTCATCACAACACCCTCAGTGAATAGCAGAGAGGCTGGCAGAGGTAGACATGCCCAATAAATGCCTAATAGAAAGAAGAGAAACTGCCACCATGTGGTTTTCTAACATGACGTGGAATAAGATATGAACAAAATAATTGAGCTGTGCTGAGCACAGTCCAAGATCAGTAAGACCACTTTCTCCACTAGCACTGCACCACCACCCTGTGTGTGGTTATCAGTGCCTACCTGCAGGGAGGCCTCTGGTGATGGGTAGCCTGTGCGCCTGCATTCCCCTGGAAGGACCATGTGAATTGGAGGTGACATCATCTGTCACTCAGCTCACAGCTTCCTCCTGCAGCTGCAACACTCTGGATCCAGTCATGGTTTGGAAACCATATAGAATCATTCTGCTCCCTCTTCCACAGAACAGGCCTTCAGAGACTTGAAACACATGTGTCATGACTCTGTGGTCACAGCCCTGCGAGAATGCTCTCCTCCAGGCCAAGCATCCTCAAATGGTAACGTGGCGTGGTTCCCAGTTCCTCACTGTCCTAGCGCCCTTCTTCAACATCCTCAGCTGGCTGTCCTTATCATTGCCTCTCATTAAAGAAATCCACTACCAGGGTAGCTATAGTGGTTCTGAAGTGGCTCCTAGAAACTCAAGGCCAAGATCCAATTCTTTGCCTAATTCACTCACTCAGCAGTTCACGACTGGAAGCTCTTGGGAGATCTGGAAGAAGACAGTGAGGGCAGATATGAGGCAGCAGGTGTCTGCGTCTGAGAACATCAGGACAGCGCAGGGAAACTGGTTCACAGCAGGTGACCAGGGTCATCTCTGTTCAGGCTTCAGCACACGGACTGTGTAAGATTTGGCTTCAGCTTCCCTTTATAGGACATAAGAGGGTTGGACTCAATAATCTCTGAGAATGCTACCAAGTCAGACAATCAACATCATTTGCTGTCTTCTGCAGTCTTTCCCCCAGCACACGAAGGGCTGCTTTCCTATAAAATGCATTTCTGAGATACAGACCAATGGTACCAAGACCCATTAGATAAAAAGGGAGAGTTTCAATGTGTTCAAAATAAGTGGTACTTCTCTGGAGGAGTCTGTCAATGTGCTCAGTTGCAGTGTTGGTAGATCTGATCTTTATCAAAGGAACCACCACAGAAATTGTCAGAAAGACGAATTTTAATCAGTGCTGCTCAAAGTGTGCAATCCGTGAACTGCCCGGGGCACAATACATGCAGAAATGGAAAGTTAGCATTTGGAAACCTTCAGAGAACCTACATTGTTGCACTACTCTTATGGACTTTCATTTTTATATCAGTTCACTTTTGTTATTCATTAAAAATATATTTGCTGGGGCTGGAGCTGTGGCTCAGTGGTTCAATACTTGCCTGGCATATGCTGGGACCCGGGTGCAAGCCCCAGCACCGCATGCACAACTAAGTGTCAGAGAAACAGGGACCAAATGAAAAGCTAAATAAAGTTGATTCTCTCTCTCTTAAAAAAAAGATATTAGTTACTACATATGCATCTATGAGTGTACAACAACTCAATTCGTCAATGAAATAAAAAAGATATTAGTTGTTAAATAGTTGTTAATAAGGAAAAACTTGTAATCCTTTGCCATAGATGCCATAGATTAAGAAGTCATGCATTAAATATTCTCTTTACTCGTTAAGAGAAAGAGACAGATAAAGAGGTAAATACAGAAAGATAGGTATAGGAGTAGGGATAGAGATAGGGATAAGAATAGGAAAAGAGATACAGATAGAGGTAGAGACAATGAATTCTGGATAAGAATTGCCGTCAACTCTTTATTAAAAACCACCTAGATAATGTCAATCTAAATTTCACTGTTTCTACTGTAAGTTCCTTCCTTCCTTCCTTCCTTCCTTCCTTCCTTCCATGCTTTCCTTTTCTTCTTCCTTCCTTCCTCACTCCCTCCCTCCCTCCCACCTTCCTCCATCTCTTTTCTCTGCAGTCTTCCACAGGTTTCAGCCTACACACAGAAAAGCTGATTTGGCCAGAATGCAATAACCCCCAGACTCATCAGGAGATGACACATGGTCTGGTAGGGTACATAGCTTTCCCAGCCAGCAAATAAACAGGCCATGGCATGAGTGGTCACAATAGAGCCACATGGTCATTCACAGATATTCTGGGCATGCAGTCCCGTGACTGAGAAAAGAGGAGGCCTTTGGAACCTGCCAGGGCTGTCTGCTGATTGTGAGTTATCTGGAACATGGGGCCCCATGGCCTCTCCACACCAGCACGTAGCTCTGCCAATGCCAGCTGCCCTGGATCCTGACCCAGTGATGCACCACTCTCATCAGCTTCCTCCCAAGGCTTTAGTAAAGCCACCCTGCCTGTCACCCCTGTCCTTTATTTCTGCCTGTAATTGTTCATTTAATTTAAAAATATCCCTCTTCAGTGGGACTTTGTAGTCTGTAGGGCTAGGTTTGAATCCAAGCTAGCCAAATATTGGTGGAGTAGCCTTAGTTACATCCTTTCATGCTTCTGAATCCAGGATTATCTTCAAAATAAAGCCAAGGGTACCTACCTACCTGACACTTGGCAGGAGCTAAATAAACATTTGTTGTATGAACAAGTGAATGAGCAAATGAACCGATATACAAATGGGTAAATGGCTCTAGATTATGTTCACTCTGCCCTGCACTTAGGTGCTTCCTGGGATCCGAGCTTAATACAAACTACACTGGTCACAGAAGATTTGCATTTGTGATCCACCTACTGACACTTCTGATCTTTGAACTTGGCTTTCATTTCACTCTCTAACAAGTTTGCTCTATTTCCCATCAGTCAAAAGCAAATGTTAACTCCTAACCTGTCTCCCTTGTGAAGTTCTGGCAAGGCCCAAATGAGAGCAGAGCTGACAGTGCATCATGACCTGGAAGGGACAGGCCACACACAGAGGCTGCTTCTCACATGTCTCGGCGCCAAGGTGAGAGTCCAGGGGCCCTCCTGGTGCCAGAAGGCTGAGCTGACGTGCTTTCTGACTGACTGCCAGGCACGACATTCCCCTGCCAGCATCGTCATTCCCCTGCACATAGGTACTTTGCCTGTGCACGGGAGGCCCTTGCTCTTTGGAGAGAGATGTGAAGGGAAGTGTCAGCAGAAAACCTGCAGAGGTCGGCAAATGTGCTCGAGCCATCAGCAAGTCCAGGGTCCTGTGTGCTGGATGGAATGGAAAAGTTCAGCATGAATCTGGGAAAAACAGGAAAATAGATGTTGACTCTTTCCCTGGCTTGAAACCAGTTTCTTCAGGTCTCACATCAAATACGAGTTGCTGTTGGGTTCACCTTTGGGGTCCAAATTGGGGTTACTGGTTATCATTCATGACAGAGACTGGGCAAGGCATTACACAGAAGTTCTCTCTTCTTTCTTACTCTCATAAAAGTTCCTCTTGACTCCACTGTCCTCCCTTCTCCCCCAGTCTCCACTGTCCAAATTATACTTATCTTTTAAAATTAAATTTTATTGCTTATACTTAAGGTCCACAGCATGATGTTTTGGGATACCTATATATAGTAAAATTGTTACCATAGTGAAACTAATAAACATATCCACCATCTCACAGTTACCGTGTGTGTGTGTGTGTGTGTGTGTGTGTGTGTGTGTGAAGAGCAGCTAAAATTCACTCATTTAGCATGAATCCCAAACACAGTACAATTTTATTACTTAGCAGTCTCCAGGCACCTTGGATCTTTCTTGCTCTGTTATGCCTCAAATGATACCTATTCTTGAAGACACTGCTGAAATACCACATCTTGCAAAGAAGCCTCTATTTCATATTCAAACTGCAAGTCAGTTTTTTCTCTTTGATCTCCTTTGGCACTCCCTGAATACCACACACTCCCATTCATTAGACAAGGAATCACAAATACGCTTATCAAGAGCTAATTATGTGCTGGCCATTAATAGGGAGAGACTACACTTTATATATCCTCTTTCAATCCTCACTGCAACTTGGACCAAGTAGGTACCATAATCATTCCCATTTTACAGATGAAGAAACAGCTTCTAAGAGGTCACAAAGTGAGGAAGTGGTAGAGTTGAAATCAGTCCTGGGTTGTCTGACCCCAGCTGACTCCAGCTCCATCAGTGCTATCCAACAGAACTTGCTATGATGTTGGAAATATTCCATATTCTTCCATCAGGCGAGGCGGCCCCTAGCCACATGTGGTGACCTAGTCCTGGAAATACAGTTAGTACCACTCAGGAACTGGATTTTAAATTGTATTTACTTTTGGGTGATTTAAATTTGAATTGTCACATTTGGCAAAGGACTACCATACCAAAAGGCACAGCTCTAAACCACCGCATTACACACAGTACTTCAGCTATTTGGACTCACTGCATGTCACTCAATATAAACTGAACTCTTTGAGTACACTGGGTTCTGAGTCCTTCTTCCTGAACACAGGTAAATGCTCAATAAGTATGCTTGTAATGAACTATGCTTGCACATGGTCCCCTTGACTACCTGAGCAATAGCTTTGCCTTGGACATAAAACTGCTGCATGGTCTGACAAATTGTCACAATGCTCTGGGCCTTGGGGGACCTCATCTACAAAATGGGGGTATTGTATACGGGTCCTCACTGGGCATCTTCTACCCAGGAGGGGCTTACCTGTGTGGAGAGTCAGGATCAAAGCACGTCTTGGTGACATCAGTGATTTCAGGGTCACAGCACTCTCCGCCATCGAAGTTGAATCGTTCATAATTGCAGTCCATGTCACACACGCCATTCTGCTGCTTCTTCATGAAGGCAGGGTGGCGCAAGTGACGACAGTCCCCACCATCATGGCCAGTCAGCGTGTGGTTGCACTCAGGGTCACAGTTCTCATCCCCGATCTTGCTGATGTCACAGTTGGCCAGGATGAGGCGCTGGCGCAAGGAGGAGTTGCTCACCTCCAGCACCTCCAGCTCCCAGGAGATGTTGTAGTGCTTGAAGGCCTCAGCCAGTTGCTGGTGCTGGAAGTCCACCTGCTGGCGGCTCACCGTGGGGTTCTCGTGGTCATCATCGTAGAGGTTGACCACACGGTAGCGCACCACCTTGGGCCGGCGGAAACTCGGGAGCTGGTTGTAACTGGTGATGACCTCTGGGTTGTCACACAGTGTCTGCCCGCACAGAGGGGGCTCCAAACTTGTATCTAGCAGGAAGCTGTGGGCATTGCTGAGTTCCACTTGGGGGCTATTGCCATCCTTCATGGGGGACCAAGTGCGCTTCACATTGTCCCAGTTCTCCTGGAGGAGGAGCTGAGGTAGAGGGGTGTGGAGGCCATGGGTTTCCATGTCCGACAGTATCTCCCGCTGAGTCCTGGCCACCTTCCACAGACTGAAGTGCTCGATGTAGCCCCGGAAGTTGTGATTCAGAGCACTGCCTCCCAACATTAACACTTTACACTTCTGGGTCAGCGGGCTGAATATGCCACCCACTTGCTCCCCAGAGGTCGCCACCTGGGCACCATTCACATAGAGCTTCATCAGCCGGCCATCATAGGTGGCAGCTAGGAATACCCACTGGCTTGGGAGGTAGCTCCGGTGGGCATTGATGGTGGTCACTTGCCGGGCCCGGTCTGTCTTCAAGGAGAAAAAGTAGCGTGGGTCTCTGTTGCCTTGATCACTGACAGTGTGAATGCCCACGACCCATCCGCGGTCTCGCGAGGTGTAAGAGCATTTGTCATACAGCCCTGTGTGGCCCCAAAAGAAAAAGGTGAATGAATAAAGGATGGAAGAAGGAGAGGGCAAGCTATTTTTCTCTGATAGAATTTGTATCACAATATTCTTTATTAGTAGTTTTCAAACTGCTTGGTGGGACCCTGCCTCTGGGAGCACCCCAAGGGCAAGGATGGGCTAGAGGAACAGAAAGGGCAAATGAGTTACAGCTGAAGCAGCCTAGCCACACCAGGAACCCATGCAGTTTCATTTTTGAATATGCAGCATGTGAGAAAACTTTTGAAAAATGGGTATTTTCTTTTCTTTTTAAAAAAAAAATTTTAAGGAGTTGAGTTATTGCACATTCATAAATGCATATAAAGTAACAATATGATGTGCATATATTCTTAAACCAGAATTACCCCCTAGATCCTGGGAAAAAATGGGTATTTCACCCAAAGAAGACTCAAGAACAAGAGCAATGGTAAAAAGAATCTGAAAACCATTGGTTTGGCAAACAGCTGGATGGGAAAGAAGATTAACTGCGAGAGTATTATAATTGTAGGAAAATATATGATGTGAGAAGAGAAACAGTAGGGGATGATGATGGATGGAAGATGCTCATTAAAAAGGACAGTCCGTAGGACAGTCACCACAGCTTCAAGTGTACACCTGCCATTAGCAATCACTGAATGACCTATGGTATTCCCTGTGGAAAGTTGGGCTAGAAAAGTGAGCTCAAGGGCTGAAAAGGGCTCTCTCTAACAAGAGTCCTTGGCTATGCTCTAACGTGCATTCCCAAACAAAGGTACACAGTTAATAGCCTAGGTGGAAAGGTTTTGGAAGATCATTGCCTCCAACTTGATGGGAGAGGGAGTTGAGACCCAGAGAATGGAAGACATTTGTTGGGTTCCATGGAAGCACTGACCAATCTCCTAAGACCCAATTCAGCCTGCTTTTCCCTAACACTAATTCATACATAACACACACAAACACACACTCGAGTGTGCGTGCACACACACACACACACATGTATGTACCCTCTTAATATACAAAGAATAGGGGATGCCTAGACCATTGTCAGCATGTTAGAACGAAGTCCACCAAGCCTCTATTTATGCAGGCCAGGTGTTGGGTTAAGGTCTGTATGTACATTAGTTTATCTAATACATATAACACCCCCACTGCAGTGATACTAAGTTTCTCATTTTAGTGATGATGGATATAGAAATTAAAGAAAGTGAAAAAAGGAAGGTTCAAGGTCAACCAGTCAGCAAGTAGATCCCAGTTCTGCAAGACTGGAATTCACTGCCCTGTGTGATAATTCTGTAGCATCTCCTAACCCTTTACTAATGCTACAGGGATTTGGACCATTCCATCCACCTGGAGGGGCATCACAAGTTTTAGCTAGGTGTTTGGGGATGTTGCAAGCCAGACATCCCTAGATTTACTCTGGGAATGCCAGGAAGTAACTTAGCAGATACTCTCTGTATATAATTATCTCTATACTCACCAACCCCTGTTCCCAGCCTTTTTGGAATATACCCAGTGTCCTTGGCACAGACAAAGCTGTTTGATGGGGAAGAGGATTTTCTAATTAAGAGTGTATTTTAAGTGTCAGATGATGCATGAGTGCAGGTGGGAGGAGAAAGAGAGGGAGATGAGAATGAATAAAAGATGCTCATTTAGAAAGACAGTCCCTGTTCTCAGATGAAGAATCACTGTGGTCACCATAACTCCGAGTATGTATCTGCCATTAGTGCTCATCAAATGAGCATGGAGAGTGTCCAGCAAAATCAATAGCAGAGGCCCACACAGTCTTTACTCCTTTGGGGCTCTGGGACCTTAGAATTTGTCTAAATCACTGCTAGCTGCTGACACAGCCAGCATTTTGGCTGAGGATCTAAGCCCACCTACACCTCTCTTCCCACTCCCTGCCCAGCAGTATTTCAGGTCAGAGTCTCTGTACGTAGTCATCCTGCACTTACAGTTGGGGTGACCCTGAAGAAATACCAAGTACCTCTTCTGGGTCTTGGTCCTCTGGTAAAGGAGGGGACTGATCCAGTCTGATTTCCTTTATTTTGGGCTTCCCAGTGACTCTCCTGATAGCCATGTGAGTGGAGATCGTTCTCTCTGCTGAACACTTTCTACCTTTAGAAAGCTTGACCCTGGCTCTCCTGTTCTGGAGTTGCTCAGGCCCTCCCCACTGCCTCCTCTCTGTGAGACTGGGACTTCTTGAAAGTGATGACCAGGTCTGGACCAGCTCCATAGCCTGCCCTGCACCTGCCGCAGCAGGCACCCAGTTAGTGTCTCATGAATATGCGGAAGATGCACAATTATGAATAAAGTGGGAAAAGAGACAAGGTAAGAACTTTAAGGATAAACAGAATTGAAGACACTACTTTTAATCTCCATGGCCAAAGACAGAGACTTAGAAGACAGGATGTGTTCCTCATCGGAGGAAAGACCCTGATCTTTGGATCGTAATCTCTTTTGAATCCCAATGACAGTAATTCCCATCAGTTTGTCTGGGACAAAATCACTTGACCTCTGTGGACCTTAATTCCTTCATATGTTATCATATTTAAAAGACAGAGTGGATATAGCATCTCTGGCATACAATGGCTTTCCAAAGAAGAATTCCTTTTGAAGATGCTGGAGGAGACCCAGCATCAAGTATGAAAAAGTAGGAAACAACTGGAAATAAAATATAGAAAGGCTAGAGACAGTAGGTACCCTGAAGGCATCTTGCCTAACTTGTTAAGAGCTAAGATGAAGCCTGAGAAAGCACAAGTCCCCCTGAATCCCACTTGCAAACCTTTCTTGGAAATCATAAATCCCCATCAGCTTAGATGACATTAGGAGACTATGTATGAAAAGCCACCTCCCTGCCAACTCCCTCCAAAGACAAACATCCGACTCTAGATTTGGAACCCACTGCCTCAGGTCTCTCTGCTCCTTAGAAATCAACAGGAGCACAGATAGCTGAAGACACCACATTCATGTCCAGTCCTCATCTTAGCTCCACTTCTCTCCCTCCCCTACCTAACTCTCTGCACCACAAAAAAATGAAGGGTCTCCTGATGAGAAAATTAAAATCTGAAACAGAATCCTTTTTCTCTCACTTTTTTTTTCTCTCTCTCCCTGCAGGTTTTTATTTTGCCAGGGGCTCCCGGTCCCTGGTTTTCCTGTTGTCCTTGGAAGGGGCTCGCCTGGTTAGCAAGGTAAAATGTTTACATATCTGTAGGGTGCCCTCAGTTAAGAAGCCTTCCTGAGGCTTGGGCCACCTCTGTTTGCAGTTTAGAGAAAAGAGAGAAGGAATGAGAGCGGCCAGATGCCATGACACAGAGGCAAGGGCTAAGAGGTAGCTTAGCCCCTGCAGGGGGACAGGAAGGCGAGAGAGCGCACTTTCAGTGAAACCAAGAGGGAAACACATTAAGGTAAATGAGAACCTTGAAGCAGTGGCTTCAGAAGTTCAGAAGGAAATATTTACCTGGAGTATAAGTGGCCGAAGGAAATCACTGAGCTACAACAGCGATGGGAGGTATAATGGCGATGCGGACTTATTTCTATAGGAAAATACTTTAATCAATAGTAGTCACATTTCAGGGGACTGGAAGGGAAGTATCCCTGTGCTATCAGCTCAGAACTAGGGACTTGGCACCAGAGATCCGGATTTGGCATGCCAGATGACCTTGCCTGGGAGAAGTCACACCATCCCTTCTATGCTGCTGGGCCTCATTTCCCTTTTCTGTAAAAGGAGGGGTCTAGATGAAATGATCCCCCCTTGGAATTTAAGAGCTCTTTTGTTCCCTGTTAGAATGGTTCCTTGTATGTAGACGGTGCTCAAAAATACATGTTGATTTGAGTTGAAGGCTGTATGTCATCCCCAATTCCTCCAATCGTGGGTTTCTTCTCCTCTGTATCTCTCCACACAGGACACAGGACCGTATTCTCAGGAGGACACTAAGTACTGGCACACCTTCACACTGCTCTTCCTTGGTTGTTCAGCAAGTTGAAGACAAAGTTTTCAAAATGGTGCATTCAGTCTGAAGTCAACACCATCTGATTGAGACTAGGGATGATGCTGAGGGACATGTCCCCTGTGACAGAGTGAAGGCCACATGAAGTTCTGCATACCATCTATATATAATTAGCATACACCTGCCTAATATTATAGGTGCGCAGAGCCAGACAATGAAATTGCTAAGAACCATTTTACAGTCCAAGGAGATGTCTGGCACACTGCACAGAGGGAGCAGGATAGAGGCCCCTACCAGGAGAGGTGCTTGCTCTGGGCCTCCTGTTAAGACACTGATCACTGAAACCTTGGTTAGCTGGCCTTCTAATGGGCCCCTATCTTTCTGCAACTAGGGTTGATGGGTAAAGGGTTTCAAATGCCCCCAGAAACTTGCTTATTTACTTTCATTGCCTCTATTCCTTCTCCTCTCCCCATTCAACCTCACTCAAAAGAGCAAGGAACACCCACAAAAGAGGAAAATCCAAAGGCAGAGGGCAGAGATATGGGATCCATCAAAAAATCTGTGCTGAGAGAATGCCTTTGGAATGAGGGGCACCCTTTAAAATTCACTTTGAAGATACTACCTCAGGGCAGGGTGGTCTCAGTACCCCAAGTCACTCCAAGGGACTGAGAAGTCCTCTTCCCTTACAATCCTCTTACTCCTCCCTTTCCTAAAGCCCATCACTCATTCAATTTCCCCGCCATGTGACCTTTTGGTTCCTTGGCAAATGTTCCACGTCGAACACAGAGCCTGGGATGTCGTCAGTGCTCTATCCAGTGTAATTCACTTTACCGTAATATTTGTAGGAGTTAATTTAACCTTTTTCCCTCAACACTTCTTAGGACTATCTGGTATGCCAGATATCTGGTATCTTGTTTCTGCCTTCTCTGTGAAATCATGTTACTCTTTCTTAATATGATGTGCTCTGCACTAATCTCCTCAACAAGTGTCAGCATAGTCCACTCTTCAGAGTAAACTGAGGCTCAGAAAGAACAAGTGGCTGTCCAAGGTGTTTAGAGTGCAGAATTAAGGCCTACGGGATTCCCAGACCACGACTGGTAATCTCATCACCACACCAAGTGCCAAGTGCCAAGGATTTTATTGTAGGCTGTTTAATAAAGACAAAGGCCCCTCTAGAATTATTTCTGCAAGTTACACAGCATCAACACAAGCAAGCTTAACTGAACTACAAGGCCGGAGCCTGCTTTCCCTGTCATACTTTTCTTGCTCTTAAAAACTGACTTACACCATCGTCCCTGTTTCTTCACCACCCACCTCTACACCCTGCCTGTGATTAGTCTGTTCTGTTATGATCAGCCCATTTCACTGGGACTCAGGACTTGCCTGGCCTCTTTCTCCACCTGCACTTGAGTTTGTCTGTTAGCATCGGGACTTCTATTGCTGACCTCCTTGCTTGAGGGTCTCTGATCCAAGTTTGTTCCAACCTCCAGTTTTTATAGTGCATTTCTTACTTCTGAGATGGCTGCCACTCTCTGCTTGCCTTCCATCTTCCTTTTCTTCTGCTATGAACTGAATGGTATTTTCTCCCTAAGATGTATAGGTTGAAGTCATAAGCCCCGGAAGCTCAGAATATGATTGTATTTAGAGACAGGGTCTTTAAGGAGGTAACAGCATTACAGTAAAGTCTTAGGAGTGTCCTAATACAGTAAGAGCGGTGTCCTCTCATGAAGAGGATACTCAGAGCTCAGCTGTAGAGAGATACCAGTGAAGACACAGGGAGGAAACAACCACCTGCGAGCCAAAGAGAAAAAAAACACTTGGCCAACACCTGGATCTCAGACTTCCAATCTCCAGAAGTGTATGGAAATAAAGTTCCTGCTGTTTAAGCCACACCAGCTGCGGGGCTTCCTGAGGGCAGCCCCTACCAAGCTATCACACCATCCCTTGACAAGCTTTCTAAACTCTCCCACTGAAATGTTTCTAAAACCTTTCCCATTGTCCATTTGTTCCCAGTTCAGAATCATCCTTTCATTATGACAGAGTCTATCAATGTATTCAATTTTTATTTTGAGCAGAGCCAAGTATATATGAGGAGGATTTCTAAATTGGTGTGTGGTCACCATGCACAGGACATGGGGAGGGGTGCTTTGTGTCTCAGTGTGAATTGATATTTCTGTGTGCTGAGCATTAAGGTGCTGCTGCCCAGAGAGAGATGCTTCCTGTAATCCTCAACTGACCTTGTGCTACACCTGCTATTTACAGGTGAGAACACCTGAGACTCTGAGAAGAGAGGTCTGCTGCCTAAAGCCACATAGCACTAACCAATAGGAAGGACTAGGAACCAAGTATCCTGACTTCTAGTTCGGCTCCCCTACAGCTCAGGAGGACCCCAGGCACATCTCTGTTCTGTGGCTTTTCCTGTGATATTTTCCTGAGATGGTTTAACTCAACAGCTCTGATAGCATCTGATCTTCTTTCATCACTGTCGAGACAGTGCAAAAGATGACAATTTATATCCAGATCCAGACTGTATTTTTTCCACATTGGGAGAGTAAATACAGAAGGAGAAAAAAAAACAACTGTACCCATGGCTTTTCTACATGTTAAAAGCAGTCTTTTCAAATAAATGATAACAATAAAAGCCTTTGAAAGCCTTCGCGTCAAAGTTTCTCAAGATGCAAACACCACATTTGGAGCTCACAACCATCCTGGGAAGTGGGCTTTATTATATTGGTTTGGCAGATAAGGAAACTGAGGTGTGGAGAATCTAAATAATTTTCTTCCCAAGGATCCCAGCCAGGGATTGAGGGAATCGTGATTCTGGCTGCCCTCTTTCTGACTCTAGAGCTAAAACTCGACCCAGGCTGCTTTCCTGCATGAGAATAACCCCTGCCCCACAATGAAGACTCATATTCCCAGTTCTGCTGCTGCTGGGCTGTGGGTCACCTCTGAGACTACTTACTTCCCTTCCCTTTCAGATGGGAAGGTCACAGCAGATGGTAATGGGGTCCCTTCCATGTCAGATTCTGGACTCTTAAGATCTGGCTCCTTCAGATATCCCAGCCTGGGCTCCCACTGAGGGAGATGTGAGGTCCTGGTGGGGGAGGCAGCCTCTGGCCTTCCAATTTCGGGATGCCCACTAGCTGTGGGACATCTGCCAGGAGAATACAAGTAGAGGTGAGAGGATGTGGGGATGAAAGGGGGAATTTAGGTCAACAATCTGGTTTCTTTCAAGAGGCTAAAAAAATTAAACGCTAAAGGTTGAAGCTGGTCCTTTTTCTGTTTTGTTTTGTTTTCCCTTCCATGATTTAATCGCTGGTATCAAAGCCACAGAGGAATGCTTGAGAGAGCAATCCTATGGAAAGCTTTCATCTGTCCAGGGGAGAGTGATTAAAACAGACAGATTTGGGTTAAGTATACCCATGCCCCTGCACTAGGTTCAGTCAGGGGGAGAACCACTGAAGTGACCTGAAGGACTTGGTACCACCAGGCTTTTAGAGAGAGGCTGGATTGTCCCTGAGGTGCATGCCTGAGGACCCTTGCTCAGCATTCTCTACCCTCTAGGGTCACCCTGACTCAAAGGATCCCCTGAGGCTCACTGGAAAGAAGGGGCTGAAAGGGAATCATACTGGCTAGAATTCTGGGTATCCTTCCCTCCTGGTAGCAAAGAGGCAAGCGCATAAAAAGTAATCATACAGGGCCATTCCCAAGGTCAAGCCTGGCTCAGGTGTTTCCTATGTGAGGGTCATGCAAGAGTATGGGCAGGACCAGAAAGGTTCTCAACCACAAGAAGTCTGAAAATGAACATCCACAATAACATCTTTATCTGCTCTCCTATCTGGATTCCTTTTGCTTGCTGGGGATAATCATCAGAAAGCCCAGTGACTACATGGGTCTTCTTGCCTGTTTGACTAGGTATGTGAGCTTGGATGAGTTAATTCATCTCTCTGAGTCTCAGTTCTCCAATATGCACAAAAAGTCTTATCCTGTATTCTTCCCAGATCACTTTTGAGGGAGAAAGGAGATGAACGAATGCATATTTCCTCACAAAATATTTAAAGCTATTCAGATGTGAGACAAGTTTGAGAAGAGTAGGCTTCCTGGATCCTAAAATCCACAAATTTCATTAAAGCATGACTTATGGAGTACATTTGGAATGGCAAAGTGCTCCTGAAGACACCAGGTGTATACGTTTTCCAGTGGCTCTTGACCGCCCCCCCGCCAGCCTGACTCTTGCTCGTGTGTAAGTAGCTTGAGTAGACACAGAAAGGTCAGGATCCCGCAGACCAACAAACTGGAGCTCAAATGCTGGCTCTGGCCTTTACCAGCTATGTGACGTGGGAAGTTGGGGCACCTAGGCACCTCCTAGCATTAGTCTTCTCACCTGTAAAATGGGGAGAATACATCATCCTCTGATGGCTGAGATAATGAACAAGACAGAACTTGGCACGTGGCCACTGTCAACAAAACAAGCGTTAAAACACATGTACTGTGGAGTCAAACTGATCTTTTCGAATCCCAGCTCTGCTCCTTGTTAGCTTGTAGCCTTGGGCAAAATCCCTGCATCTCCTTGATAGTTCCCTCCTATGTAAACTGACATAACAAGTACTTAACACCCTGTGCCCGTGCCATTTTGTGGATTTAGCAGAGACTGCAAATATGCATTTGCATATCCCATGATAAAGGCAGCTGTGCTTTTGATTAATATTCATAATAAATGTCTGCTCCTTTTCCTGAGAATTGGGGCTATTTTTTCCCTTGTTGCTATACCTTATCTTTACTGTCACTGTCCTCTGAGATGCATGCTCTCTTTTCCATACATTATCATTGAAATTGGTACATATCCACTTTGAAAAGGAAGTGGAGGAGGAGTAGAAGAAAAAGGATAAAGAAAGAAGGGAAGAAGAGGGCAGCACTTCAAGTTTGTCCAACTTTAAAGGTTGCACAGCTCCCTGAGTGGTGCTGCCAATGGAGGAGGGATCCTATCCTCCGTCATTCCGATGACTCTAAGACCTACGAGCTCGTTTCCTCTCTCACGCCTCACATCTTAAAGACAAAGATATGTCTTCCAAGGATACTGTCAGCATCCTGTGGTGGACGTCCTTCATGGCAGCCCCTGCCCTTACCTCCACCATTCATGGAATCAGGTGGACTCAAGGCTGGACCCTCCCTTACTGACTTTTTTTTTATCATTCCCTTTAACAATGAAGTTTATACAGGAATCGTTTGTACAACAACCCAACAAGTAACCATTCGTATTTCCAGAATCAGAACTCCCTGCTATCTGAGAAAGCCTTGCACTTCTAAGCATTTCTCAGGGCTCTCCTAGGCAGAGCCAAAATCTCCTCTTGTCCCTTCCACCCAGCGTCCCAGGATTTGGTTTCCAGGAACCCTCAGAGTTATTGGGTGCCTTTTATCCCACCAGTCCTGGAGATCTCTGAAGGTTTTGCTTGTGTTCTCTGTGAGCTCTCTCATTTTCTAAATCAACACCCCTAAGTCCTGCCTGATTTATGCATTTATCTGCTCATTGATTTGTTCAACAGGTATTCATGGAGTATCCACTTAAAAGAGCCTGGTTGGACATCTGGGGCATAGAGCATGACCAGGAACATGCTGTACACTCTTGCTAGAACCCTTCTATTCCCCAGTGCTAGCTAGTGCTTGCTAGTCCTTCTGTTGATGCAATATATATATACCCTAAAAGTTGGTACTATGCAATGAGGAAGCCCTATTATTACCATACCATCTCCCTACAATATCCCCAGAATTCTACTCTGATTTGTTCTAATGCCAGACATGGCTACATGTACCTATTGAGAAATAAACACGACCACCACTCAGGATATGCCAGGTACTAGGTCAAGAACTTAGCATGCATCATCTCATTAAATTATTACAACTGTTTACTGAGGTAAGTTCTCTCGGTCCTATTTTACAAGGAGGAACAGAGACTCAGACAGCAAGGTGAGTTAGCAAAGATTATCAGACCTATAACAACATGGATAGGGTTAGACCCAGCTCTCTGATCCTAAGACTAGACCTTAACCAACACACTGTTTTCTATGGAAAATGTAAACAATAATTCTTTGTTCAAAAATTGAATATTGGGGCTGGAGCAGTAGCTCAGATTGCAGTGCTTGCCTGTCATGTGTAAGGACCTGGGTTTAAGCACCACTTATACAACTAAGTGTCAAAAAAAAAAAAAAAAGACCCAGATGAAAAAATACATAAAGGTGATTCTCTATTTCTCTCTCCTTCTATCCCTCTCTTAAAAAATGAAAAAAGTGGATATTTATGTTTTCAGATAGTTAATGTTCAAATCTGCCCCATATTGATTATACACTACTAGTTATAATAACACAGAAGCATCTTAAGTTTCCTTGAAATTATAAAGTATACAAAGCAATTTTATTTCATTTGCTTCTCTCAATACTCTCTAAAGGAGCAAAGATACAAACGATGACTTTGTTCATTCAAATGGGACAACTGAACCTTCCGTAGAGGAGGTGAAATTGCCAGTGTCACAAGCTTGTGAGAGGCACAGCCTGGACTTGAACTTCAAATCCAGCACACATTGATGATCTCTGTGCCTCCTGCTCCTGCCTCATGGCACACCCTGGAGTGACAGTGTCACCATCTCCATTCATGCTTTAATCAGATTTATACAGTATCCTTATATTAATCTAAAGGAAGAGAATTTGAAGTTTAGAGCAGTGTTCATGCAATCCAGTCCAAACAGAATCAACACCATCCATCTGTCCACCCAAGAGGCTAGCGTAGAAAGACAAGTGATTCTCTGTTTTGAGGGTTCTTACACTGGTCCAAGTAAGATAATTCCTGTGAATGTGCACACAGAAAGGTGGGTTCCAGAAAGCAAGGGGCATTCTTGGTACCCTCAGAGGAAGCACAATGATTGGCAAGTGGAAAGCACTGATCACCAATGAACGCTTATATGTGTGCATGCATGACAGAGGAAATAAATGAACGCACGTGAGGGTGTTCGCTTCAGTACAGGCATGCTGGACATCTGGTGATTAAAAGCACAGCTTGGGAGCAAAGAGTTCTGTTGAGTCCTGGCTCCAACATGACCTCAACACAGCTCTGTCTGGGAGGATGTAATAAGACACAGTTGAAGACCACTTAGCAAAGTGCCTGGCATAAAATAATCATCCAAGAATTGGGTTTTGGTCCATATGTATATGAGCATAAGAAAGACTGAATTCATACAGGAAGAATGGCAACAAGGAGAAAACTGGAGATGAGGGAAGAGAGAAATGTAACCAATAACTTCAGAAGCATATTTCATATGTCTTTGCAAAATCACAGATATGTCAATGTAATGCCACCAACACTTAATATTCTAGACGTTGAGACAATGCTGGTCATTTGCATCACTGGAGAAGGACAGGAAGCTTCCCTGACATGCTGACTTCCCCCACTTTTGCTTCAGTGGTAACCTGGATCCTCTTGACAACTCCATTTTATCCCTGTGTGACAGTGTGGGCATGCATGTGTGTGCGTGAGTGAGCACAGCTGCACACATGTTTAAATTTGAAAGGATGCAGCCTACCCTGCCTAACATATTAGGAAACATGTAGCAGGTACTCCACACGATTATTGAATCAATGATATATATGTAAGTTATGTGGACACCACATTCTATTCACAGGTTCACAAGCTCACAAGAACCAGGGACACTCATTTGTTTTTTTCAAGATGGGGAATGAGTCCTGATTACAAATTTCAGCTCTGCCACCATATAACAAGATTTAATCAAACTGTAACTCTTGTCTGAGTTTTTCTTTTCTTACTTGGTAAAATGAACATGCTATTACCCACCATAAAGGGCTGGCCATAGCATGTATGGAAAAGCATACTGTTGGTGCTCAATATATCATCATCACCATTACTGGAACTCCCCAAACTGCCCACATTCCAGTTGTTTCATCCCTCCCCATACAACCTGCAAAGCATCACCAGATTTAACTTCCTAAAATTCTGTTTTTCACTGTTCCCCAAACAGACAAGCAAACCTGTCTCTGATCATCTCAGGGTAAAGACCAACCTTAACTTTGCATTTCAGACATCAATCTTGACTTATTTTTAAGGGTGCAGAGACTCTGAGTGGGCCCTTCTCCTTCGGTGCAGGTGGAAATGCCTCCTTGTTCCCTCCATCCTCTCTCTCTTTTCCAATCTTGAAGACAAGCATCAGTGTTTTTGCTTTACTCTACATGAGTCTGTGCCTCCAGCACATACAATTGATGAACACTTGTCCTCTGACACACATTGAGTCAGTCTCTGGCCCATTCATCTTTATGCACTAGGTCTGTCACCCGGGTTGTTTCTTCCTAACTCGCATGGGTAGTTGTGAGGACAGAGGCTTTTTCGTTTTCCTTCCAGAGTCTTTCTCAAGTCCTAACACTGTTTGGGGATGTTTGGTTGTTGGTCTCTTTTCCCCTTCATGGCATTTATCACTGCTAACAGAATGATTCATTTTGAGGTCAACCTCCAAAGGCTGTCTACTCTATTAAACTACAAGTTCATGAGGATAATGACTATGCATCTGTCACCACTCTGCATCTAGAGCCTTCTGTATGGCGCCTTGGATGTAAGTACTCGACAAGCATTTGCTGAATGAAAGACATAGTGCCCAAGGCCTGATTCGAGTCGATTTTGAGGTTTCGATCAATCTTTCCAGTAGTAGAACAAAAGCCCTACTATGGAAACATGAGTGAGTGTCCCTGCAACAGTGGGTAAACCCCTTCTGTCCTGGCCCTTGCTTTTCCCATCTATATAATGGAGGTTGGCATGCATGGCCATTAGACTTGGTTGTGCAAAACAGCAAAAGGAGTAACAAGAAAACATAACTTAGCTGCCTGCTGGCCTTGGAAAGCCATATGACCTCAGGCAAGTCATGCCTTCTCTCTAGTGTTCATTTTCTTTTCTCTGAAAGAAAGACACTAAGGTGAAATAACTTCTAAGGCTCTTCTTGAAAATGCAAACATTTAAATATTCAAATGTTTCTGAATTGCGGGAATAAGACAAAACTGTGCCCTGATGTTTCATTAGTGCACCGTCAATCCTGGGCAAATCCCTTTGGATTCCTTGATGCAACATGACTTTCATGGGCTGTCGGGTGTTTCTTACTCCTATGTGTATGTGTGTGTGTGTGTGTGTGTGTGTGTGTGTGTAGTTAGAAATATATACTTATGCTTTATGAATTCATTGGCATAAAGACAAAAATATAATTGAGAGGTTGGATTCATTATTTTATAATTATCATTTAAAATTCTGATTTTAAAAGAAATTAAGCCATTCTTTTTGTGGGCCCTAAAAGTACTTTGGACCTCAGGCATTACGCCAACTACGCCTGAAGGATGAGTCAGCCTCGTTCCATTCCTAGACCTTGGGTCCTCATCTAGCAAAGAGCATGAAGGGAAGGAAGGCACTTGCAGTCAACTCAAGGAGCCAGGAGGAAGGGGGAAGTTTCCCACATGGCCAAGCCAAGTGATGTAAATTCCATACCTGATGCAGAGCCACAGCATGTTATGTAAAATGCACCCAGACAGTGTGGGCTGAGCTCTGGAGACAAAACACCTCTCTTGGGAGAGCCTGCCATCACCTCATCTTGGCCCACAGAAAGGGGTGAGCCTTACAGGGAGAGAGATGGCAAAGGGAGATAAAGAAAGGATGAAGCCAGACAGGCAGATCTTCACTCTGCAGGGCTGGTGCCATCCAGAATTACTCTCCGAGATAGGGAGAGCAATGATATATGACGTTTACTGTGTGCCAGGCATGGTGCTAAGCTCTCTACAGGAACTAATATGGAAAATTCTGACAATAATCCAAGCAGGGGGACATCATTATTGCCTTCATTTTGCAGATGAAGGAACCAAGAGTCAGCCAGTCCAGATAACTGGCCCACGCTTGAGTAAGTGGTTAACAAATAACAGGGGTGAAGGTTCAACTCCAGGCAACAGGAATCCAGAGTTTATATTTTTAGCTTCTGTATTATGCTGCCCAAGCAGAGGTTAACTGACTTCATGAGAAGAAAGAGCCCCTTTGAATTATAATTAAATAGATGATTTTGAAAAGCAAATTCTATAGCAGAGGTGCAAGCAGACATCTAAGTGGAGGGAGCAATTGACTGAAGAGAAGGTTCATGGAAGTTTTTCTGAGTGACTTTTCACAGGGGAGAGCTTTGGTGAGGTACAGACTTGAGTGGGTCTGAGGAAGCAGGGCAGAAGGCAGAAGCAAAAGCTGTGAAATCAGCTCCAGGGAACACTGGAGATGAGGAAGATGTCTGCATCTGATGGAGTTGAGGATGCATGGAGGGACAGAGGAGAATGTAGGCGCAGAGTATGCCTGGGGCTAGAATGCAGAGACCCCAGAACGGCATGCCAAGAGACCTACAGCAGATTCTACAAACTGGGAATCTTTGGTGTTTTTTCCTTTTATTAAGAAATTTAGTTATTGTACAATCAAAAATGCATCCAAAGTAACAATATGATATGTATATATTCTTTAATCAGATTTACCCCCTATATCCCACCCTATTTGCCCTCATTTTCCCCTCCCCCACTAGCCCCCTCCTGATACATATCTATGTCCTTCCTGATACATATCTATGATTGCCCTAGCTTATGCGTTGCTACGCCTTTGCTGGGTCCAATGCATGAGACTGACTGCCTTTCACACAGGCCTGAAGAACAGAGTTGATGGGAGATGAGGATCATTAGCTAGGGCTAATACAGTGACACCTTCACAGAGTGACAGAGTTGATACTCAGGACTAATGTCTCAGGATGTCTTGTCAAGTGCTCTTGGGCAATCTGGAGTCATTCAGACTTATTAATGAAGAGGATGAAATATAAGTAAAGTTTTGGAGAGGGCTGATAGAATTTTTCAACCTGGATGCTAATTTTCTGTTGTTATGATACCTGCTTGGAAACTGTGAAGTATAACTCAACTTGAAAGAGCTTTTTATGGTGATAAACAGCATTTAGATGCTTGTTGGGACTTTAGAATTTATATGATGTTTCTCCAGGTGGCAGATGATTTCTCTGGTCTCTGGTGGACCTTGATTAAATTTCATTTACCCTCTGTCTCTTGATTCCCCCCTCTATTCAACTGGGAGAGGATGCAAAACTCATTTCTAAGTCCTCTTGCAGCCCTGATAGTCCATTACATAAATTCTTTGAAGTGCTCCACTTGGGACCTAATGCATGGTAAACTCAGTAAAAATTTGTGGAATGCATAGAACAGATTGAATTTTTCAACTCAAGACTCCATAGAATCTTTAGGGGGTTTTAAATCAAAAGTTTGGAAGTGGTGAATGGTTTTTTGAAAAAGGGAAACAGCATATAAACAAGTAGGTCAGTAACCTAACCCAGACAAGGTAGTATTTTCTCTCTAGATGTAAAAGAGTTTGACGAACATTCAGACTATAGAAGATAGAAGAGAAGGTCAAGGTCCCTGCATGGTCAAGGAAAACTCAAATGTGAAAAAGCTTAGAGGTGGGAATATGTATTCCAGGAACATCAAGTAATTCTGTTTAATCTGAAGAACAGATGTAAGTCACTCATTGTCAACCACTGGAGATTTTGCCTTCTGGCAGGTATTTGACAATGTCTGCAGATATTTTTGTCCATCACACCTGGGGTAAGGGTTGCAGCTGCATCTGGTAGGTAGAGGCCAGGGCTGCTGCTATTCATACTAAAATGCACAGCAACACCCACTGCCCCCTCCAACAAGGAGAATCCATTACAAAATTTCAGCGGTGCCAAGGCTGAGAAATTCTGTTGGAAGGAATTCAGCAGTTATGGTAGAAAATGAAGCTAAGGCATTCAGATGCTGTGGGGAGGTTCATGGTGAAGAGGTTAAAATATGAGAACTGATTCTACCATTTACTTACTGTGGACCATGGGAAACCCACATAACATCTCTCATCTGCAAAACCAGAATACTAATAATACCTACTTCAGAGGATCATTGGAAGTATTAGAATTAGGCATACAAAATACTTAGGACACTGCCTGGACCATATGATGTGTTAGATATGTAAGGTATTATATTACAATGTGTAGGGAATAGGGAGCTACAGCAGAACCAAGTTCAGCAGAGGGACCAAAGTACCCCTTCAGTCACTGGTAATCTCAGAAAAATGACCTAGAGCTGTATGTCATTTCATGACTATTATAGTCATCAGCTTCCTTCACCAGCTTCTGCTTCAGAGGGCATTTCAGGCTTGATGTGTTTGGGTTCCTTTGCTGTTTGCAAGCAACACCCTGTCTGGGCTCTGTCTCCCAGATCCCACAAGGTACAGGCCAGCATCTGGCTGCCTCTCTAGTTCAGGCTCCTCATGGCTTTAATGAGTAAGTAGAAAGAGACAGCAAAAGCCAGATATGAGGACAGATGGAAAGATAGAAGCTTTCTGCAAAAGCCGATGCCAGCAGTACACACTGTTGTGAGGTTTGTTGGAGCTTCTGATACTGTTCTCCTGTTTGTAAACAGATATTTCTGCGGACACTGGGCTTTGTAAAGGCGGATGGAGTTGGGGGGGGAGATGGGGGCTTGAGAAAAAGGCAGGTTATGTCCGAGAGCCTTAGACCATGTGTTTGTTGTTGAGAATACAAAGACCTCACTGTATTGAATGAAAATGCTTGTTTTACAAGGCAAGCGGGAATATGATAGGTACATGTCGAAAATGCTTCAGAAACTGAAATAACCCCATGCCACGAGGGCTTCCTGCCACATCCTACATCCAGGGGCACATCCAGGGGCACACAGGGATCATGCAGGCTCAGCATCACTAAAAAAGGACTTTGGGAGGCTGTGGACAAAGAGAGCCCCAGGAGCCAAGTGACTGACAGCTCTTGTCTGTTCCCACCTGGGAAGTCTGCCCTCTCCCTAAGAGCAGGGCTCCATCTCACAGTCTCTATTGGTTTTCCACCGCCTGCTGACCTAGGGTAGAAGTGGGTATTGATCTAAACTATTAGCGTTGATAAAGGACCCTCTATTAGTCTAGATTAAGACTCAGAGCACTACAGAGAATACTTATAATTATATAACTGTGCAGGCAGAGCACTTTAATTTTTTCAAAGTAGTTTTCAACTTCTGAAGTGAGTGGTTTTCAAAGTATATTCTGTAGAAGTGTAGGGTTCAGTGAAATGTTTCAGGGAATTTTTTTAAAGGACTCACAGTAGCATAAAATCTAGATTTGGAGTCTCCTACCTCTTGCCCCAACCCTAGCACAAAGTCTGGTAAATAGATGATTACATGGATGGAAGGAAAAGAGGAAGGAGGGAGAGATGGAGGCAGGGAGAAAAAAAAGAAGGATTAGAAGAAAGGAGGAAGGGAGGTGGGAGGGAGGTAGAGAGGGAGAAAGGGAAGGAAGGAAAATAGGAGAGAGGGAAGGAGCTAGGGAATAGAAGGAAGGGAGGGAGGAAGTGGGTGAAGGAGTAAGGCAGGCAGGCAGGCAGGAAAGGTGTCTGACGGTTGGATTCATGGATTAGTGGGTAAAGTCCACAGGGAACAATTACAGACTGGACCATTTCAGGTCACATTAGAAGTAAACTAGACTATTTAAAATCTCAGAGAAACTCAGAGACCAGAGTTTGAATAAACAAAGTTGTAGATTATATTTCTAAGGAATAAACTATTTTCTCCTCCGAGGGAAAAAAGCTCTGAATTCTATTTACTCCAACAAGGGTCCAGATGAAGAAAAGTGCAATTCCTCAGCCTGGTATGACAACTCGACATCAACATTCTCGTTTTCACAGATCTCCGGCAGTGCTAGGATTTTAGAGCTGGGAACAGGCTTCAGGAAATGATCCAGTATGCCCTTGGTTTTCAGTGTTTAAGTCACTTTTTGGGAGCCATAGATTCCTTTAAGAAACTGATGAAAACTGTAGACTCTGGAAAAATGTGTATGACCTCAAATTTTTACACACACACAAAAAAAATGTTTTGCAATTTATAAACCTCTTCTTTCCAGGGGTGAAAATTCCCTTTTCTTTTCTATTGATCTAAAATACGAGTGCTATTCAAGTGTTTTAGTAGGCACTGGGTATTAGAAAATAAATGCTAATGCTATTAATCAAAATGCTAATCATAACAAAAATAATATTATCATTGATCAATTCACACTATGATAATGCTACAATTGAGATTCTCCACCTGGATTTGTGCGATCCTTTCTCCACGTAATAGTCAGAGTGATCTTTGCAAGCTGCACACCATATATTGTGATTTTATTGGTTGGAGCCCTCTGAGAACTTTCTCATACACTTGGATTAAAATCCAGATCCCATAATTTGGACTCTTTGAGGTCCAGACACACAGTTTTTCCAGTAGCTATCACACCTGCTACTTCCACAAGCTGAAATAGCCCTGTCCCCCTCTCTCTCTTTCTCCACCACAACACCTGTCACTTGTCTCTTCACAAGACTTGCTCTTTGTCCTCTGTCAGTCAAGCCTCAGCCTCACTGTGCAAACTGATGGTCCTCTACTCCAGTCATTTTCTGTAGCATCCTATTTTATTTTCTTATAGGACTTAATCATAATCAGGATATAATTTCACAATTTTGTACCAGGTTATTCATTCTCTCTCTCTCTCTCTTCTGTATCTCTCTCTCTCTCTCCTCTCTCTCTATCTATGAGGATACAAAGTCCATCAAGGAAGGGAAGCTGCACTGTCTTATTCCCTATCACAATTCATAGTGCTGGGCACACACTAAATATTTGTTGATCTATGGAGACATGCAGAGGTTTGTTTGTTTTGGAAACCTTGGTGTGGTTAGTACCTTACTGTGGAACCCTGAAAAAAATCTCTTCCACTACTTGTACTTCAGTTTCCCCAGTTATAAAGGAGAGGTTGGGTCCCATCTAATTATAAGACTCAGTGATCTAAACTCTTTGGGTGTAAGTTCAAGGGACCAGTGTCCAACTCCCAGAACATTATGGTAGGAATAGAAGAAATGGTCAGGGAGACTGGAACCTAGTCCTTCATCCCATGCCTGACTTGGGGAGAAACTTTGGATGATTTCTTTGCCTTCAGATACTCCATCTGTGAGCTGAACAGACTGGACAAGGCATACTGTAAGTGTGCACTATTTAATCTCCCAGATTTCTACCCCAATATTTGTTGAACCCTGCTCTGCGTGAAGCCCTGGGGTACTGCAATGTGCCAAGCCACTGAGAATGGCAGACATGATTCCCACTGTTGTCCAACGGTGGAGCGGGAAAATTTGAGAGAGAACTGTGGAGAAGGCACTTACAGCTAACAGAGATGGTGCACTGACTCTTTGGAAAGAAGGAGAGGCAGAGGATAGCAAAAGGTAGTAGAAAGATAAATTTCAACAAGTAATCAATTGGCCATCTCAGAGGGGCCAGGGCCATATCCAAAAGCCGATGCCATTCACAATGAGTCTTCCTTCACTGTGTGGTCAGTCCTCTAAGCACTTTTCCTTCACAGCACCCTTTTGCTGACACCCTGCCTTCCTCCCCATTTGGAGGCATCTCCAGTCCTTTCACCCATTTAATGACACTTATATGGCATTAACTGATGTGGGTAGGACTGCTAAATGAAATTATGCAGAGAAGACAGAAATGATCTCTGTGCTTTCTCTTTCTGTCTTGCTCTTTCTTTTCTTTTTTTATTAGATGAATATGGAGTGACAATTGAGGGGGAAACATTGTCAAACAATCAAGAACAAATGTATATATACTTAGTTATCCAAGGCTAATGTCATGTCATGGATGTTCCACATGTTGCTGTTTCCCCCAGAAGACCCCCTGAGTTAAATGGATATCTCGTGGATGTCAGAGATCTCCTTCTGAGATGATTCCCCCATATTCCCACCCTCCAGTCTCCTAGATATCCTTCCTAAGCCCTCCCCACACCCTGTCCCCCACCCTACGCCTACAGGTATCCTAGGCAATCACCCCCCTGTTGAGTTAAGAATCATACAATTTGAGGTTATTATTAGCCTAGCCATCTAACATACTGCTTCCTGATGTATTCTAGCTTCCACAGATGAGAGAAACCATTTGGCCCTTGAGTCTCTGAGATTGGGATACTTCACTTAGCATAATTCTTTCCATCTCCATCCATTTTATTTCAAAAGCCATAATATTGTCTTCTCGAATGGCCAAGTAGTATTCTATTGCATATACGTACCAAAGTTTTTGTATCCATTCGTCAAGTGAGGGGCAAGTGAGTGCTAACTTTTTGATAACACTTGGGATTGAACTCAGGGGCACTCCACCACTGAAATGCACCCCCACGCCCAGCTCTTTTTTTTTTTTATTGTTGTTTTTAAATTTTGAGACAGGGTCTCTCTAAGTTGGCCAGGTTGGCCTCAAACTTGCAACCCTTCTGCATCAGCCTCTCAAGCTGATGGTATTATAGGTGTGCGCCTCCCCACCCAGCTGTGATCTATACTCTAAGGAGCTCAGAGACAAGTGGGAGAGACAGACAGGCCCAAGGCAACCAGAAAAGAGTGTAGTAAATGCTTTGTGGGGGGAAAATAAGGGGCTGTCTGGATTTGACTCAGACAGTGATAGATTGAATTATCCAAATATTTCCTAATATCCTACTTCGAAAAACTACTTGGGGGGGTCAATGTTCAAGCAGAGGCCTGGATGAAGAAGTGCTGATTGTTCTTATTTGATTTATGGCTATGTATTTAAAATGTCATACAAGGCAGGGCTTATTCCTGCATATATACACATCACATCTACTTCATGAACAGATGCCACGTCCTTTCCAGTGGATGACCTGTCTTGTGCCTTAGAACTCTCAGAGCACTCTCCAGTCCCCATGATAGAGATAGGTGTTGCACAATACTGTGTTTCTCCCCGCACTTCCCCAGGACTCTATTAATTGCTTAGTTATAGCTGTTACCATGATGTCACATATGTGTTTACCACTGCTTCCGCCACCAGGACTGGAGCTCCTCAAGGGAAGAATCGTGCCTTGTTTGTTTTAACCCCCATCGCCTAGCTAAATGTATGATATGTAAAGATTGCTCAAGAACTATTACTACATGAATGGATGATGGAGACTGAAGGAAGGAAGGGAGGAAGATTTTCCTCTCCTAGGAACCTTCCATCTCCTATTGAATCTCACAGAACAACTAAGACAGAGGTTTGAACTCAGAAGAGTTAAAAAAAAAACACCTTGTTGAACAGTTGTACCATTTATTCCAATAAGCTCACTAATGAAAAACACTAGCATCCACACCATAAAGGAAAAGAGACCTGAATTCTAGTTTCAGTTTTGATGCCAGTTTACTGCTTAACCTGACTAAACTGAATTTAGCTTACCTTAGCAAGCTAACTTAACTTGCTTGGACCTCAGTTTCTCCTTTGGTAAAAATCTGGACAGATTTGGTGAAATTGCTTCTGTCATTTCACATTGAGAACTTGAGAAGGGGATGAGCAAGATACTGGATTTGTTTGGGTTTTTTTTTTTTTTTTTTTTTTGCAAATCAGATCTAATCAGTCTAGTGGAGTTGTTATCCTGAGACCTGCATAGAGGCTCTTCCAGGGTCTGATTGACTCCAATGAAAGCCATTTCACAAATTAGGCTTGTCATTCCAAAGTCAGTCTTCCACTCAGAACTACATAGTTCATACAGCCGGGCCCCATCCATAGTTAGCAGATTTGGTTCATAATGCGTCAGAGGAAGACAATGCACCTTACTAAGCACATTTGGGGTAACATACCTCAGGCTGTGATCATCGAAAAAAGAAACCAAAAACCTTTTCCTCAAACACAGAATCTTGAAATAAGCTTATTTGCCCTAGTCAGCTACTTAAAGGTGGGGAATGCTCTGGTGGATGTAAAAGTTCTTTCTGTTCAAAAGTCATTTGAAAATAAAGTACACTGTGAACAAAAAAGGAATTTCTCAATCTTTTAATAATTGTATAATATGCATTCAATTTTTTTTTCTCCATTTACTTTTCCCTTCCTCCATCCTTCTTTTCTATCTTTTTTTTTTCATTCTTTAAATATTTGCATTAGCCACTAGGGGCACTATTGTTTCTATTCATTCATTCATTCATTCATTCATTCATTTGCTCACATTTTCTTTCCTATATTTCATCCTGTCTTGGAACATTTATTGGATTACTAGGGTGCTCCAAGGAATGTGGCAGGCCCTGAAGACAGAGAGAGATAAAGTTAAACTGGTCTGGATTTCGATTCCAGTTCCACCACTTACTAGGACTCACTGAAGGACTCTGGGCCCTTCAGTGAGTCATTCAACTTTCCACCTCAGTTTCAGAGGGTACATAGTGCAGTCTTCAGTACATTACCAGCACATAGGAAGTGCTCATTATAAGCTAGTGCTTTTATTACTGTCATTACTGCTGAGAATGTGTGCTCTCCCCCAAGGGTGTATAAACAGTGGACAGAGGATTCCAGATCCTGAGGTCACCACAAGGTCTCACAAGATCAAGGGAAGCAGACAGAAAGGCCCCCTATCAGGAAGGAGGGCAGTGGATGAAAACCCAAGGAACAGATAGAGCTGCCAGGATGCTTGAGGCCCAGTGAGGACTGATAAAGGGGAGAGGGGGAATTTGAGCAGAGGGTAAAATTTAGGATTATGTAGCACACTCCAGACGCAAAACAAATGCTTTGCAAAACAAACCAGGAACTGAGAGTGGAAGACCAAGGCCAAAATGTGGCTTGGATTAGAAAGGCCACAACGTGAGCTGAGGAGGCCCCTCAATACTGTGCTCCCCTCCTCCTTCTGTTTTGTAAGGCCAGATTTCTTTTCCCTTTTGACTTCTTTGCTCAAGGGGAAATGGAATTAACCACTGTGTAATGTTTCTGACTGTGACACACGCAATAGGTCATGTGCTTTGGTTACGTAATGCAACATGCCTGGGGTTCCTGCGCTTTTTCTCCCAGAATCATTAGATATTCAGATGGTTCTCTTATTCAATCATCCACGAATTAAACAAAAATGCATATAGCTCCTTTATATGCCAGACACTATGCTAAGCACTGGAGAAGTTGAGATGGGTAAATTCCCCAACAGGCGCATAATAAAATGTGATAATTCCAGGTGTTTTGATATAAGAGTGCAGAATGTATAATGGAGAGAGGTGGATAAGAGATATGGGAAATAAGTTACACTTCGGGAGGGGTCAGGGAGGAGTTTCCAGAAACAAGAAACCTTGAGCAGAATCCTGTATAGGCAAAGCAGTGCCCAGGAATAGAGGAGAAAGATGTTAAAGGAAGTGATGCTTTAACATCCTGGTGTATTTGGGAGAACTTCAAATAATTCAGATGTCATTGATGAGTCTTTAGCTAGGAGTAATAAGAGCCAGATTTGCATTTTTAAAAGACCTGGCTGTCCAGTGTTGGAAAATAAATTGAAACAGGTACAGGGGCTGTGGTTCAGAGATGTGGACATTACGATACCAGGGGGAATAGCCTTAGCAAGGAATGAAGGGGGCCTGTCCCAGGGAAACAACAAAGTAGCTATCAAAATGTTAGGAATGGAGAAAGGACAGGGCTTGATGACTGGGTAAATATAGTGGATGTCATTCTAGAGTTGGTTACACCACTCAAATAAGGACATAAGGAGTTTTGCAAGAAAGATAATTCCATTTTGCACATGCTGAGTTTGTAGGCATTCCCAGTGGACAGCTGGATCTGTGAATCATGAGTCCAGTAGAGTTTGGAGACAAAGATGGTCCTCAGCAGAGACACAGTAATCAATTAATGGGAAGGGTGCAGAAATAGGGCAGCACACCCTGCCCGGGCCTAGGGCATAGAAGACAAAATGCCTCACCCAGCAGGGTCCCTGATGGACCCTGTGATAGTCACTGTGGTTGCCACTTTCCTCATCAACCCTCAGTTTCACATCTATGAAACATGCGGTTTAAATGAGTACATCTGGTTTTCACATACTTTCTTTGGACTTAATGGATTTTGCTGTGTGTTTTCTCTCGGTGAGCTTTGCATCTCTTAGAGCAAGCCTTTCTTATTCCTGGTTGCTTCTTGGCAACCTCTTCTAACCTTATCTAACCTCTCATCAACCTTTGTAGATGAATGATCTCCAGTCTCACTAGGGAAAACCTTCCTCTCTGTATGAACATTTGGCAGCATTCTGCCCAGCCCCCTTTCATGTTCACAAAGCAACAGGAATTAAGTAAGGAAAGATGAGTATGGGAAAGATGTAGAAATGACTTCTTGATAGGCACAGGTTGGACCATCATGCTCTTGAAGGCAAAAGGCTGTACTATGATTCCACTTTCAGTTGCAGGCTATCCCTACCTGCATATTTAGATATACCAATCTGTGACCTCCCACCTCCTGGGGTTTCTGTCTCTTTTTTATCCAACTGAGCTACAACCGGGACCTTATCAGGTTCTTTCAAACTGAAAAGAGAGTGAGCTCTCCTATTGTTCCAGTTTCTATGGACTCTTTGTTTGTGGGAGATAATGTTAGAATACAAACTTGTTTTCCTTCTCTTGTTTGAAGAATAAATCTAAGTGGTCAAAGTAAAAGTGGTGGGACTGAGGAACAGGAAGAGATGGAGAAGGGACGGGGATGGGGGATATAAGACACAGTTCAAGGTATCAGTGCTGAAGATTCCCTACAGGAAAAGAAGTTGAAAGGTGTCCACAGACATTGGAGTTTTCACCCTGTGATTCATAAAATGAACTGATTATAATGATCATCAAGATTAAAAGCCAATGACCTACCTACTCTGATAGCCATGATTTTGTCTGGCATGGCCTTTGTATATAGTAAATAATTATGACATTTGAGTATTCTAATCATTAGCCCAGAATGAGATCTTTGGAAAAGTCACTCCATGAGATTTTATTTTGCATATTTATGGAGGCAATAATTATTTATATTACTAATGAGGTGGCTTCCTGCTATTAGGAAGTAATGATATCCCAAATAATGTTTTCAGCTAATCTTTGAAATTGTACTTTGATATTTTGCTTTGTAACAGAAAGCTCTTTGGGTTGTCATTCCGGTGCTTATGTCCATGAAAGAATAACCTTCAAAACGTGGCCAATGGTAGCTTAGAGAGCCAAGTCTTTCTGGGGGTGAGTGTTGTTGGCATGGGGGCACTTTGCCCCTCAGGGTGACAGGCACAGACACCACCTAGTGGAGGAAAACGTGCCCAAAAGGAAGAAGAATGGGACTGTTAGTGATTTCACAATTTTGTCTTCAGACCATGTTAATCACAGAACTGTAAAAGGTGTCTACTAGAAAGGTATTTAGGACCAAGATGACAAACTGACAACACTCCCCTGGCTCAGATGAGAAAAATTGGCTCAGAGAGGGAAAGCAACTTTCCCCAAATCACATAAAGTGAAGAAGGTTCTGGTCTCCGATGAATGTCTCCTCGCGCCAAGGGCACTGCCCTTCTGCCTTTCAATAGCTTCCGGTCTGCTCTTAGGTCTGTTTCCCTGTCCCCAACCACACTATTCAAATCTTACTTCTCTTGAGCCCTACGTCCCAACAGTCCCTAGATTGGATTTTGTTTACCTGCATAAACATTCACCTGGCATACTTACTTGTAGCCTGTCTGCAGCTCCCACACCTACCCCTTGCCCAGAATATAAAACCCCTTATAGAAGACAGTTCTTGGAGCCTAAAACTGTATCCAGCACAAAGCAGGAACTAAAAAATACCTGTTGAAAGCTTGTTCAGGGAATGGACAAATTTACTTTGTTGTTTTTATCTTCATTGCTTAGATTTTCTATCATGAGTACACATGTTGGTTTTATAAAATGAAACAATAATCTATTTATTTTGCTTGTCTCTCAGTTTATTTTTTTGGCTTTAATGTTAAGCTACCAATAAATCTTTCCAGAGGAGCAAAGGAGGGAAAGGTAATTCCTGTCTTTGCCAAAGGAGATAAGCAGGTCTAATACCTGGAGTTATGGAGACTTAGAAACCATGTGTAGTAAGGGTCAGACACACATAGTAACAATAGAAGTTAACGTTTGCTGAGTTACCCCATGGTTTAGATTCCATTACTAAGCATTTTCCACATGGAGGCCCAGTTAATCTTCAAAACAACTTTGTGAAGTAGGAACTAGTATCATCTGCACTTTCCAGTTGGGAAAAGCAGAGCCTGTAGATATTAAATAACTTGTCCAAGGTCGTGCCACCAGCAGGTGCAAGAGTCAGGAAATCAAACCCAGGCAGCCTGACTCCTGAATCCTATGATCATACACTGCAAAATATTTCCCCAGTAAACACATGCTTCTGCAGGTCCTTCCCCCCAGGGCTCTAAATAGCTCTAGAAGGCTGTAGAAACTTCCCTGAACAGTTAAAGATGGAAAGAGATAAAAACTCAGCGTATATGTAAATATGAGTGAGTGCATGTGTGCATGTGCGTGTGTGTGTATGTGTATTATTACAGTACATCTTGAATTTTCACAATGACTTGCAGATATTATTAGAATTCTTACAGGTAGGGCTAAGGATGCTAAATGTTACACAATATATGGGACAGTGCCATGACACTAAGATTCTGTCACTTAAAAGTTTCTTACCTAGCAAATCTTCACTGGGCCCTTCTGCATGCCCTTACTAAGACTCCCTTCTTTATTTTTCTTCTCTGAGCTCTCTGCTGATGGACATTTTAACCTATATGCAGGTGTACTGGAGAGGATGGATTCCCAGGGTGTGGAGCATGGATAGTATCATGACTTTAAGTTAATCTTTTTTTTTTTTTTGACTTTTAGTTAATCTTTGTGTGACCTTGGGAGAGTCCCTGACCCTTACCAAACTTCAGCCTCTGCATCTGCAAACACATCAGCTCACAGAACATTAAGGTATCTGAGATGTCACTTCCTTTTGTGGTTCTCAGGCACTTATAATTTTTGTGACTTTTTATTATGGAAATTTTTCATCACACAAAAATGTATGAAAGCTCTAAATTTCCTTACCCTGATTCCAACAGATAGTATCAGTTTGCACATTGTCTTTTACCTTCTCACTCCTACCCATAAACACCCATTTTTTTTTCTGGATTTTTTTTTTTGAAAAAAAAAAACAACACCACAAATTAACCCATAAATACTTTGGTAAACATTTAAAACAAATTAGAATATTTCAAAATAACATGATAAAAATACCATAATCATACTGCACAAAAATAATAGTTCCTTAAGGTAGGTCCCCACACCTTCAAACTCTTTGTAATGGAGGAATGTTTCTTTCAAAGGCAGTTTTTTTTTTAAGGAGAGAGAGGGATAGTGAAAGAGAGTGAGAGAAAGAAAGAGAGAATCAATTTTATTCAGTTTTTCATCTAGTTTTCATTGCTCTTACACTTAGTCGGTGTAAGTGGGGCTGAGGTTAGAACCCACATCCTCATGCATGCCAGGCAAGCGCTGTAACCACTGAGCCACTGCTCCAGCTCAAAGATAATCTTAAACAATGATACAATGCAAGCAGAACAAAGTGAAAGGAAAGTGGGGGAGCGGAGCTGGGCCCTCTAGCCTCTCCCCGGTGGTGCCCTGAGATGAGGGGGGCACAGTGTAAAAGTTCTCATCTTTCTCCTACCTCTCCTTTTGCATCCTGAGAACACTGGGGCACGGAAGGGAGCAATAGGTTGTCAAGGTCATACAGCAGTAAGTGGCAGGGTTCGGCCACTTGTGAAGTCCTGACATCAAAGGAGTCCAGTGAGGTTACAGGCAAGAAAAGGTTTGATAACTCCATCACTATTTATCATCCCAAGTGTGAACCACGATAATAAAGGCACCTTTCTAGGAATGACCTTGAGTGTACAGCTGCCTCGAACCTCACCTCTGGCTCCTCCTCACTCTGCTCACATGTGCATTTGGGTTCTGATCTCAGCCTAGAGCTTTCCCTGCCACAGTTACACCTGGTACCTGTGAAAATCATGAAACAGGGGTGTTGAAGGTAACCACACCTGAATCCCTCTCCCTTGAGGCCTCAAGTCACAAAGCTCAGAGGACATCAAGCCGGGTCCTGAACTCCGACCTTTGCATAATCAGTTTCAGGTCTTCAAATCATCCAAGTGGTCAAATCTTTCAAATTGATTCTGAGCTACTGGTGTCAGAATCTCAGTTGAGCATTTCCAGTAACTGCATCAAGGTAAGAAACTAGGTTCTCAAGGCAGTAGGAGGAAGATCAAGTTGGGAAAGGGAACTAAATTCTAGAGAAGCTGTAGCTGGTAAGGGCATTCCAGATGCATGCAACCTTCAGGAGCCTTTGACCCCAGGTATAAACAGCCCATAGAGGCAGTCCTACCTGGGGTACCTGGGGATCTTTTCTCTTCATCATCTCATACTCCTAAAGTCAGTACTGGCTTCTGAATGATCTCAAGGTGAGAGGTTTTTAAATAATAGGACACTTTTCTTCTTGTAGGACTAGCCAAGGACAAAGTAGTGATTGGCTCCAAGTTTTTTATACCCCTTACTTCTGTTCAGAAAGACTCCCTCTCAATCTCTGAGAGATTCATTTAAAATAAGGTGCAAAGAACTCAATGTGTGACCCCTTTGCAGAGGAATCCATGCTTTAAAGAGAGCACCAGAAGGAGAGGGCATGGACTGTCAGGGCCAATGGCACGGAGAGTTTGGAGGGACTCAGGATGGAAGAGGAGTACTTCCTCTTGCTTGAAAACTCAGAGCTGGGGCACCTGGATTTTTCTAAAGGCTCAATCAGTAACCAGCTCAGTGGGCAGGTGACATCACCTCCCCTTTGAGTCTCACTTTTCCCACCTGAACAACCAGGGTACATCACACTGGATCTGCAAATCTCCTCCTCCTATGATAGTGGAGCAATCTTTGAGAAACACTAGTGCCCAGGTCCATCCCAGACCATTCATCAGGATCCCTGGGGTGGGTCCTGCTTTAAAAGCTAGTGATTTTAAATGCAGCCAGGAATGGAATCTAATGGATCGAAAGATTCCTAGACCCTTTTAAGAAGAGGTGGTCTGTTTACACAGTTTAATGCTGTATGACCCTGGTCCTCAGCTTTCCCATTTCAGTGAGCTGCTTGATCCAAATGACTGCCAAGTCCATGCCGAGGTGGGCTATGCCCCCTACGTGCCCAAGTTCCACTTCTTGGACCTCAAGGTTTCTCTCCTCTGTTCAGAGGCAAACAGGAGGTACTTCCTTATGATCTCCAGTCTCTATAGCCCCTATCTGCTCACTGAATGGCAGCATCGAAGAAATAGAGAGTTTAGAGAACACCTGGGAAAGGAACAAGTAGCATGTGACTGTAGATGTGTGATTCCTGTTTGGCTTTTGTTCCCCTTCAATGATGATTGTTTTCCTATACACAGGACTAAGTGTTTTTGGGCCTCCTTTGACTCTTATTAGCAAGAGGTTATCCCCAGCAAACAAAGGAAGGGGTCAAAGTGAAAAGAGATTTGAAGGAGTCTAATTGCTCCCCAAGATCCAGTCTCCACTTTAGAAAGACTCCTCAGCCACTCAAGAAGGGAAGTCTTAAAAATGCACCAACAAGTCCTTCTTCCAGAAGCCCAAGCTAACAAACTGGGAATGGGGGATGTGGTTATTCACAAGATCCCGTCAGCCCTGACTGCGTCCCTACTACAAGCTAGACAGTGTGAGCCACTTTCTCTGTGTTTATATCATTAACGTATCCTGAAATCGTTATGCCCATGTTATAGAGGAGGAAACCAGGAAACAGAGAGATGAAATGACAATTCAGATCATACAAGAAGGCTGGAAAGAGAAATTCCAAGCCTGGTCTTCTGAGTATTTGATGTAAAAAGAAAAACATACTTGCTGGGTCAACTTAAACTTTCCAAGGAAGACTTTCCCCTATTTTTCACCGTCTTTAATCTGTAGATATGCGGTTGGCACAAAGATGCCAAAGGCATGGTAATATTCTGCAGCAGTGTTAAGTAAGGGTGCCCAAGTCACTTCTCTCTGCTGACACAGGAAGCAAGCCCTTGGAACTTGAGTTCACCTCTAGGCCCTGCCAAATGAGGGCACGCGGGGCTCTGAATCAAGCACTCAACTCCCTGAGATGCAGGCTCCTTTTTTTTTTTTTTTTTTTGCAAATTAGGGGCAGTGATGCTCCCCGTCCAGAGTGGTCTTGAGGGTGAAAGGTGCTGGCAGGAAGTGAGCCCCCAGCAGAGTGTCAGCCATCCTGAAGGCACCCAGGGAGAAGAGGTTTCCTTCCTGCCTCTAAGAAAGCCAGGATTGAGATCTTTAAAAAAATCACATCTAATAATAAAAATGAAGGCCACCAAGCACTTACTACTTACCAGTCTTCTTCTAAGCACTTTCCACACACAAGTCACTTTAAACTCATGAGGCCCTATGTGACAGGCATTGTCCTCACCTTCACTTTGTGGATGAGGATGCTGAAGCCACCAGAGTCAGCTGGCTTGCTCAAGGTCATACAGTTAGTCAAAGGTAAGGGTGGATTCACATTTAGGTGACCTGCTTGCTAAAACGGAGTTCTAACCACTGCAATATCCTAGATCCCAGGTGGGATTATGGATAGCAGGGGAGAGCCACTGTGAACTTCTTACAACCCAGCTCTCTTCTTTTTGAGAGGTTGAGCGAGAGGTAAGAAGCAGGGCTACAGAAGGGAGGGAAGACTGCGGAGTAACCAGCAAACTTAATCCATTCCAACAGCCAAAGAACAAAAGAGGCTGGCAAGCTGAGGCTCTGGGTGGGAGGCAGGTAAATCCCTTTCTCCCTCTGAGTAGGAATTCAAGGGAAGTGGAGTGGGACTGGTGCTGGGAGGAGGCAACACTTGTGGGGTCCACATTTCACTTATCTAACAGGTCCGGAGAAACTTTAACAAGATTAACTGCTGCTCAGGGCCTCTGCTCCACCGAGCAAATTGAGTCTATTGTTTTCTTTCTTTTTCTTTCAGAATGGAGAGGTGTATGTGTGGGGGGCACATATGGGGACAAGGGGCAGGGGTCTAGATCCTGCCTGGTGTGGTACAAAGCAAAGGGGTGTGTCAGAAACAAGCCCTACCCCCAGGCTTACAGTCCTGCAGGAAGGCCAAGGCTCTGCCTGGGTGGTGGGTCTATGTGGGGTGAGAGGGGGCAGTGTTTATGAGATATGCACTCTCAGCGGTGCAGGGTGTAAGGGGCAAGGCCTGGAAGTCACTCAGGATGCCACTGAGGAGCTGTGTCATCCAGCACACACCTCATCCCTCTCTGTCTCTTCCTTCCTATTTAGCACAAAGGGTGACTGACTGGCTTGGGTAACCTCGGAGGACCCTTCTCACAGGAGCCTTAAAGAATTCTTCAATCCTAAGGACCATTTATCATCGGTGGGTCCCAGTGCGTGCTGCACACTGGCACTTTCTAACTCTGCCTTTGCGTTTGCCCGCATAGACCTTTATGTGTATATAAATATACATATATATGTGCACACACATATGTGTATATATATATATTTTTTTTCTCCTTCCCTTTTAGAAAAATGAAAGGCATGTTTTCCAAGCTTCTCAAGCCAACTGCTTGTTGATTCTTTTCCCTTGCCTCTCGGAGGAGGGCCTAAACTGGTATCCCTGAAGTTTGAACCTGGGCAGAAAGAGCACCCCAGGCCAGCAGATTTGGGAGGACCCCCAGCCTACCAAGAGTGGCAAGTCCAGCCCCTGGCAGAAGACAGACCTGGTTAACAGCACCGTAAAATGAGACCTTTATGAAACCCAACTGAATCCTGCAGCCCAGAGTGATGTAAGGCAGCTTGGCCTGACAGCAAGACAGCAGCCCTCTGCCTGAAATAGCCATGCAGTCCCTGCTGAGCTATGACTGCTCTCAAGATAGGTGACCGGGGATTCCTGCGTTGTGATGCCCAGCCAGAGCAAGCCAGCAGAGGTCAGGCAGCACACTGAGCACCTGAGGTCCCTGTGGAAAGATGAGCTTCCTGCATCCACCCGTGTGTCCTGCTTCTCCCAGCCCCAGCAAACACGGGGAGGGAGCAGAAAAGCACTTCTGCAAAGAACCTCTGTTTGTTTGCTTTTTAATTCAAGGAGAAGCAGGTTCTTTTTAGTCCAACAGTCTGAACCGTGTAGAGGATACTGCAGAATGAGTCTTTTCTGGCTCCAGGCCAGGTGTTTACACACCGCCAAATCTGGCTCAGACTCAAGTAGGGGAGGGAAAAAAAAATCCACCAGAATCCTCAGGAGAAAAGCTCCTGGCTCTCTGGTGCTACACGACAGCCGTGCCTTTTTTTTTTTTTTTTCGTTTTGAGAGGAATGTTATTTCCACACATAAAATGGACCAGGCATTTTATACAAGCAATAATGGCTTAACGTCCCCCATCCAATTAAAGTATTTTACTGCAACAATCTTTGTGTGAGAGAGCAAATGACTACTCAAGAGCACACAAGTAAAGAGACCCACAGACACATAAAGCAGACTAACGTGGAATCCCAGGTGTGTGTGCGTGCACACACACACACACACACCCACGCACGTGCATACATACATACATACATACATACCCTTTTACTGATGGTACCTATATAACTCTCAGTTCTCCTCTCCAGAGGGAAAGCCTTCCAAATCACCCGTAGGAAAGGTAAAGATTAGGAAAAAACATATTTATTTATTTATTTTTTTAAATCACTTCCAAGCAGCAGGCTGCTTTTCGTATGTTTGGAAAGAGAAGTACATGCCACATCCCTGAATTATCACCATCCTCATTCTTATTTTGAATACTGTCTCTTCTGCTCCATATTATAGCCTCCTCTGATTGACTAGGGGTTGGAAGCTAAAAGTGAACCAGCTCGGTTTTTCTCTCCTTTCCCCGGGAAAAAAAAAAGGAAAAATAGCAAGCGATGACGTCAGTTGTGTGTGTTGGGGAGAGTCACTGTTGCTCTCTTTGGTAGCTGAAAAGTACGAGCTCTGAGGGGGCACCTTTTTGGTACAGCAGCAGAGTGTGGGTTCCCTGAAATGGACTTCACGGAAATAGGATCGTCAGCGCAATGTCAAAGAAAGTCCACGCCAAGGGAAGAAAGAAGCAGACCGCCTTAAGAGCTTTCCCTTCTAAGAAAGTGTGTGTAAGGGGTGGGATCGCAAAACGCCTCCACACGTTTGCTGGCTTGCAACGAAGGGGGAACCCCTACTCTCACTTTTAGACGTCCCAGGACAGGGCAAGAGTGTGTATGAAGGGAATCTCCCAGACAGAAGAGGCAATTTTCCTTCTCTCCTCCAGCGCCGCCCCCTCACCCCCCCCCCAGTTTTATTAAAGACATTTCCACATTCATTTTGGGGGGGATGAATGTTGGAGCAATTCAAAGATTTGCAACCCTTAGAGTGTCCGGTTTCACTATGGGTTTTGCTGTGGAACGGCGTAGAGAAGAGGGAGGGTGAGGAGGGAGAACTCAAATTCATTACAGGCTCATAAAAGTCCCAAATGAGAAAAGCGCCCCATTTCGCAGCGGAGTCTGGGGAAGGCTGGCTGGATGTGTGCTAGGAAGGTCTCTCCCCTATTCCAAGAGATAGCCGGCTCTAAAAGCTAGGACTTGGGATGGCAGTGTGTGTGGCGGCAAAGTGTGTGTGTTGGGGTACTTGAGGGACAGGAGGGTGCGGGTGGATCCCAGAGGCAGTTTTCAAATAGAGCGACTATGGGGCACTTCGAGGACTTCTAAGTGTGATCACAACAACCTCGTCCCTGACGCTTTTAGGGTAACGGGGCCAATAGAGGGGGTTACCTCTAACAAAATTCAGAGAAATCAACGGGCTGGTCCCCTTGTTCCCTTTCACATGCAACCCAATTGGGTCATTCTCCCCTCCCTCTCAAAGGGAGAAAGTCCCTGTGACAATACAGAGCACTGCTGAAGTGCACTGGGCTCCCGGGGGACTAGCCCTTCCCGACCGAGGGTCTCCAGCGCCTGGAGCGCTCCGCACGCTGCTCGCGGTGGCACTGGCTGGGGACTGGCAGCGACGCCTTCCAAGCGTGCCCATTCCGCAGATGGGGCAAAGTGAGGCTCCGGGAGCGGCCGCCCCAAAGAGACACCCGCAAGTCCCCGACCCGCCCGCCACCCGCACCCAAGCACCCGCGCGCTCCAAGGGCCGCGGGGACGGTGCAGCGCCCGCCCGGACGCCCTCGCCTACCTGTGATCACCGCGGGGGACCTCTGGCCCCCCTCCGCTCGAAGCCACACTTGCAGCGTGAACGCGTCCCGGGGCAGCTCGAGGTCGGCCCGGAGGCGCAGCTGCTCGCCGCGCCCGCTGAAATAGAGCGCCCGGCTCGGCGGGCTCGGCTCTTCGGCGGCGCCCCTCGCCTCCCGCTGCTGCCGCCGCCGGGGGACGCGCACGGCTTCCCAGGCACCGCCCGGCGGCGGCGGCGGCGGCGGCGGCGAGGCGCGGCGGCCGCGGGCCGCCCGGGTGGCGCAGGTGGCCGGGCCGGCGGCGGGGCGCGGGGGGCGGCCGGCCCGCGGGTCTCTCCGGGCCCGGCGGGGGCGCTCGGCCAGCCCGCAGCCCAGCGCGGCGCTCAGCAGCCCCAGGCGCAGCACCCAACTCCAGAGCCGCATGTCCGACGGTCCCCCCCGCCCCCCCTTCGCCCCTGTACCGCCGCCCGGAGCTGCCAGCTTTGGGAGCCTCCGCGCCTCGACTTTCTTCTTGTTCACCCTTCTTGGGCGAGCCCCCCCTTCCACTTGCTTTTTTTCTTTTCTTTCTCTCTTTCCTCCTCAAGGTGTGTGCTCCACTCCCCCCACCTTTGAAAAATACAGTCCAACTCCTCCTGGTTGGCAATTAATTTCTCTTCCCGCTCCTTTATCTGCCTTATTCACCCCCCTCTAACAGCTGGTTACCTTCCTCCTTGTTTTATTTCATTTTATTTTATATGATTTCTCGCTCTAAAAAAAAAAAAGCTCCTCTAAGACACTGATCCGCT
>PVKS010004369.1:0-94063 GCA_004027875.1 Aplodontia rufa | reverse complement strand
TGGGTAATTGTGGGGGGGCTCTTGGGGGTAAATCTAATTTTCAGAATTTATATATATATATTATATTATTTCTTTGGAAGCTTGTTTGATTGTTCAACAAATAAATTTCTTAATAAAAATGCAAATTACAATAATTTTATGATCAAAGAGTCAACTTACATTTATTGTGTGCCAGGAAAGGTTGGCTCTGTACTAGTCAATCTTGTGGTGGATAAACAAAAATATCATTCATTTTATCATGATCTTAGGCACTGCATGATTTACTAGGAGTATAAAGATTAATAAGACACATCTAGATCCTCACAGCCAAGTGAGAGACAAAGCCATAGCAATCAAGGATCTCCAGCTTAATTATCAAAAATAAATGAATAAATAAATACAATAACATGTATAAAAAAGTTCGGCTTTAATATCACCACCAAAAATTCGAGGTTTGTAGAATGTCATAAGCAAAGCAGGAATGAGAGAACTCAGACCCCAAACAGTACATTTTTAGGGTTTGCATTTGAATGTAGTTCAAAAAGAGGCAAAACCAAGCTATGGTGTTAATAATAAGAAAATAATATTCATTATAGGGAGGGAGCATAATGGACTTTTCGGATACTGGGCTGGCAATATTCAAAATCTTAGGGCTGGAGCGGTGGCTCAGCAGTTTCTGCCCTTGCCTGGCAAGCACGAGGACCCGGGTTCAAACCCCAGCACCATGTACACAACTAAGTGTTGGAGCAACTAAGGCCATGTGGAAAACTAAATAAAGTTGTTTCTCTTTTTCTCTGTCTCTCTCACTGTCCCTCTCTCTTTAGAAAAAAAAATATTCAAAATCTTGATATGTATGCTTGTTATATGGGTTTATTCTCTTTATGAAAACGCATGTGATTTGTACATGATGAGATGTGAATAGTACATTTCAATTAAAAACAAAGTCCTATGAATTGTTAGAATTCCAAAAGCAATCTTCACCTGGTGCATCACCAGTTTCTTAGAGTCCAGCATGATTACCTTTTCTTTATTTTCTCTTCTTTCAGGCCTCCTGCCTTCCCTACATGCTATCCTCCTGTTTCCCTGCACTAACTCAAATGTAACAGGCAGGCACTTTAAAAGGTACTGCCAAGTATGTTAGCATGCAGGTTTCATTGGCTTCATGGACTTTTTATTTGAGATTTTGAAAGCATATAGAGAAATGACTTCCACTGTAGTGATGGCTGTCACTTCAAATGTATTAGGTACTGTTGTTCATAAATACCATTGTTCATAAATGTCCTTTGTCCATACCACTGTTATGGAGGAAAACCAGGTGTATTGTAGCATCACAATGACTGCTTCTGACCTGTGGTAGAATAGGATGAGGTTAATAAGAAGTGGAAGTGCTGAGTTATTCAATGTATTCAGTGACTAATTTTAAGGATTATGGCTGCTCTTTATAGCTTCAGAAGACCTAAGGAAAAATAAATTAAAAATAAATAAACCAGAGTTAGAGTGCCAATTTTCAGATCAAGGCCTTCAAGGCAGCATCTAGAAGGATGATCATCTTCTGTAGCTACAGGGAAGATTTTACTGAAAATAAGGCTCAGGAGCTTCATGGGATTGTGTAAGTCCAGCCTTGAAAGGCTTCCATTGATTGTCTTATGAACCTCTGAGAGCTTCCCTCTGGCCATTGCAGTGCTTCTACTTTGGGCCAGAAAAAGAGAGGCCAATATGGCAAATGAGCTGGGTGTGGTTCCAGAAACACCATCCCTTTTTCTCCCAAAGATGGCCTTGCTGCTACACTACTGAACACCCTACCTGTCAATATCAGAGATTGATAATAATTTCTCTTTGCATAACCGTCCCAAAGAAGTTGCTCAGTTTGCTTATAGATTTGACCAAAACCTTCATGTCCTGGAGGGAAACAGGAAGAATTTATAGAAGGATTCACAGGCACTCTATATTTTCTTTTACTTTCCTTGCCCTGAGTTACACCACCACTTCAATTATCTGGGAGCTCACACAAGGAGTTTTTCCACAATTCAGAATTCATTTTAGAATAATAAGTATGTAACCATGGAATCCTCTGGTCCTACCATAAATATATGGATCCCCCAGAAGCAGGAGTTTGGTCAAATAGAATGGGTATAGCCTAATCAAATGTTTCCTAGGAACTGGGTTGGAAATCAATGCATGCAGTGTTAGACTGCTAAATTAATGTGCTCTTTCCTCAAAAGCTAGACTACTTGCACTGAGGAATGAGCATTAGAAATAGGACTGGTCCTTCTCACCACTATTTCTGGTGAACAATTAGCACATTTTATGCTTTCCGCCTTAAGCTATGTAGACCTTGAAGAGCTCATTCCCTGAGGTGATGCCTTCTACCAGGAGCAGACTGACAAGGGGTGGCATTTTTCCATCTGCTCCATTTTTGTTGAAGATTATCCCAAAAGGTATTAACTTTCATGCAGATATGGCATGTGAGTAGGACCAACAGGCTTCCCTTGGAAATTTTATGTCTCAATTTGTTTTTTCTACTGGACACACAGTTTCTACTGAACGTGAAACTACAGCTATTGTCAGGTCACCTCAGGATCCTCATGTCAATAGAACAGCAGGTAAAGGAAGGAACTCCTATCACCATGAGGAGATGGGGATGCTTCTGTGGAGTGGAGATAAGAAGGAACTTAAGGAAGCAATCAAACACATTAACTGGAGTATCCTTAGCACTTCTATGTCAGTGAGAGTGGCAATTGGGCAATTGAAATAATTGCTACTCTGTAATGACAAAACAAATGAAGGCTCAGACTCTTCAGTGGTTCTAGTCAGCTTGACCCCAGACAAGTAGCCAGATCAGTTGATATTATGACTTAGCATGTTGGAAATTTTAAAATAAGTGATAAAAAGAGAAGAAGATGTCTATTAATTAAAGTCTTATATCAAAGAAAGGAAGAGAATCATATCTTGTAAGTCTTCCTCTACTAAGTCTCTTGAAGGCCCCAAACTAGAAGATTCACTTAGGGATCAGACTAATGAAAAGTCAGAACTCTGCAATAAGTACACTGTATCGACAGCTCTTATTCAATAACACACATGTTCTTGGCCTCATCTCTGATTCCAGTCATGGCTACAGCAAATTTATTCCATGAAGTCTTCAATGTACCTGGAACTGATAGTATCTTGTCTCAAGTATGCATCAAGAAAATCTTTCCAACCTTCTTTTATTCTGCACCGGGGGAATCCAGTAGGAGATTTCACAGGAAATGCTAAACACGGCCTGAACTGTGAGGGAGTCAGTGCCTCTGAGCCACCTACCACTGGCAGATGGAACATCATTAATAAATACTGCTTATTTATTTACTTATTTATTTATTGGTTCAACACTCAGGTTGAAGTTCCTGGAAACACAACAGTGTATTGGTTTTTCCTCCTCTCCTGTTTCAGACTCTGTGGTTCCTTACTCTTGGTCCCTGGGACCATTTTTCAGTGTAGTACTTCCGCATAGATCTTTGGCTCAGGTTGTGCCTTCAGTATTTAAAGCACCCTTACTTCTTGCTATATTTGAAGCATTTTCATCCCTTTTCTGATGTCTTGGCCGCATCTAAAATCCCTGCTCAGAAGGTCTCATCTGTCCCTATTGGGCTTATGGAAGTATTTTCCAAATGGAAAAATTTCCTTCCTTAAGGAGATTTCAGTACCTCTATCTTTATTTATGGGTGTATTTCCCTAAGACTATAATTATGTTCAGTTTACTCCTATCTGAAAGACCCATTTAAACATACCTACCTACCCACATACATTTTAAAACTAAACAAGTTACAAAGGACATTATTCACCTGATTTTATATCTCACTTCTCAAAATAATAGCTGACTTTTATTGAATTTTTACCATATGCCATTTGCGAGTCTAGCAAGTTGCATGCAATATGTCATTGTGTTTTCATAAAACCCTACAAGTACAGATGTTATTCCCAAGTGTAAAGACAAAAAGGCTGTAGTTCTTGTAGTTCTTTAACAGTAAGTGGTTTTCTGAATGTCCCATCTTGAAAGTTCCAAGCAAGGGTCCAAATCCCGGACTCTCTGCCACTGGAGAATATGTATTTATCTAATACAGCAAGGTTGCCTGAAGAACTAGGGCTACTGTTTTCAACAGCTCACTTTCCAATTTCTGCTTAATTCAGTACTGTGACTTCCCATTGAAACAGCATTTGATAGGGTCACCGATATTTTCCAGTGGCACAGTTCTTTCTAGCTTTACTCCTGTATCTGTGGTGCTTGATAAAATTAGTCTCAATTAGTTTCTGATTTCCTGGATTTTTCCTGATGTGTGCCTCTTACTACTTGCTTATTGTTTTCTTCATCACTTTTTCTTTTTTCCCAATTTTTAAATATTTTAATTATAAGCTTTAATTTTCATCTTTCTTTTCACATTACAATTGCTCTTTCAGTGACCATAGCTATTCCATTGCATGGCCTTCTTGATCTGCTCTTATAAGAACTGAAATGTTAAATAGCTGTCATCCCCCAAAGTTATTTTTGCTCTTTTAGCTTGGTCATCTACCTACCAAAATTAGAGACTCAGAATCTTTCTTGAGATCTGTAGAAGCATTTATTGTAGTCTTTCCTTTTTCCCAAATATTATCAACTTTAGGGGACAAGGTGGGGGACTCTATTGAGAAACCTTAGTTCAAAGAGTTAATTGCAAGGGCTGGAATGAAATAAACACTTAATTCTCAGTGAGAGGGAGGGATGACTTTCATGGAGTATGACTCGACATTTAATACTTACTTTGCAGGTGATTACCAAAGTACAGGGTACTCTGGAGGTTAAAGAAAATTCCTTTCGAAGAGAAGAACGTTCTGTTAGTTAGCCTCTGATTGCATGCTTCTTTATCATTTTTATTAAATAACAATAGTGTTTTTTAAAATTTTCCCATTATCTATTTCTATCTAAAATCTTTGAACTGCATACGTGTATGAAAAATTTGTTCTGACTTGCCTTAACCTTGGGACTAATCTTAATAGAATATGCAGCAGTGTTTATTTGCAAGCTGATTATGAAACTTGTTTTCATTTTAACTCTTCTTGATTTATTAACCTCATTTAGAATTTTAGAGTCTTAGATCCATTGCAATTGATTAAAACAAAGTGCCATTGTCCTTTCAAAAACATAAATTGTTTCTTCTATTCCACGTGGCAATCTGTTTTTCAAGATCTGAGTTGGTCTTTGATACCTGAATAGTTAGTTTCCCACCTGACAAAGAAAGCCTTGAATGTAACAATAATGAAGATGGTGGTAAGAACTTTCTGGAATTGCCAAATGGATGCCCCTTTCTGGATTGTCTTTGTTAGCTTTGTCTACTACTAAAATGGCACTATTTAAGAAGAGGAAGACAACTAGGAGGAGGACAATACAGAGGGAACGAGGTAGGAAATCACCCCATTTAAGGAGAAAAACATATATACACCCTGTCTAGTAAAATTAGATGAAGCCACTTGAATGGATGGCAGAATTATTTTCCATGTGCTGCAACCAATCTCTTCCTGGGGTACTTCAGACCCCATAGAATCGTATGGACTGTAGGACTAAGTCCCCTGAGGTCTCCTCTATTGGGCTCAAAAGGATGTTCTATTCCCATACAGAACTTGTCTTGTTCTACATGTTTTTTGATTTGCAAAAGGCATTACAGTTATTGTATTATTTTAAATAATAAATATATATTATTTTAAATAATAAAATTATTTTAAATAATAAAACAGAATTTCATAGACTTAATGATATGCTATCACTTGCTTATTTCATCAGTATTTCTTTAGCAACCCCCTTATGACTGAAGCTAAAAGCAACAGAATGAGGTAATCTGAGATTATTTTCATACACATAGTTTTACTGAACCAATATAAGGATTTTATACTTACTTTACCTTCTATATTACCTCTATACCATATTGCTTTTTTCAAATATTATTCTCATAAGGCAGTTATTGGCATTTATTTGATAATAAAGAGGAAAATTTTGTTTAAATGGTTGATATTTTAAAAATGCAGACCAGAGATATGTTTAAGCAAATCTCATTTAGTCTGATCCCATAAAAAAGTTAAGGATTTAAATTATCAAATTTTCCTGTTGGCTATCTAATCAACACTTCATGCTTTAGTTGTAGAAGAAAAAGTGTCACTTTAGCTCTGTTTAGTAAATATTTTAAAATGCAATGCTCATACACACAGTTTGGTTCTTCAATTACTTTTCCTCCACACTGACAAACCATCTAACGCTATTTAATGGCCTCTCCTAGAGCGCTTTGTGATTCAGAGTCTTCCAGCTGTGACAAATCAAAAGGCACCTATGTATTCTTTGGGGTTTTTATTTGCAAAAATGTCAAAAATTCAATTTAGTTTTGATTTTGATGTACATTAATCTTCACAACCTTTTATGCATCAATTAACTGGTAAAAGTTACCAGGGCATCTCTTCCCTGAATGTGTCGCGAAGGCCTTTTAGTCTCTCTCTCTTTTTTTTTAAAGTATATATTCTTTGCTGTTTTCACAGTGAGATACTTGGGCTTTCATTTTGGAAACCTGATTTATATGAAAACAAGTTTAGTTGAAGTTCCCGAAAAGTGTATACTCTCTACCCAGCATGGTTCCAGAGAGGCAGAGTCATAGTAGGAGCCCTTGTGATGAGGCTAAAGATGAAATATATCAGTATACACAAATGCATATATGTGCATGTGTGTGTGTATATATATGTAACACACATACATATACATATGTTTATGTGTTTCTGTATGTATGTAATTTTCCTCTATCTAATTTTTAAATATTTATGATAAAGCTGAGCAACTTTAGAACACATTTAGCCTGAACCTTTCATTTTACAGATGAGAAAACGAGGCAAAGTTGATCATCTCAGAAACCAGACATTTCATAGAACATTTAGGACAAACACTGAATTCCTTTAAGCATCTCCAGAATATCACACTACCCTTGTAGCTTTGAGACATTTTGCATTTTATCTTGCCACGTTCACAGAGCTTTGGACATCTGCACTGATGCTCCTAAATAGCTGAGAGTTCCTTCGAAACAAAGGTTGTTTATACAACCCAGGAGGTATCCAGAGTGTTCAGTAGTATTTTCCGCCATTAGCCTAACTAGTGAGAATAGGTGGTTTCTAATTATGAGAAACATGTAGAGCCACCTCTGCCTGACTGAATGGAATGGACATCCTTTTAATTTTATTCCCATACTTTAATCTAAAATGTTTAGCATAGATGAGTAGTGTGGTTGTTTGGCTTTCCTCCCTCAAATTCACCAGTAGGATATAAATCATTGCTGGATACTTATTGCTTTCTTCCTATTCTTCAACTTTTGGAGCCAACTTTCCACTTAATCTATTATTCCTGGACGCTAGACATGGTAATTAACCTCAGAGATGGAATTTAGTCAAAAATGCACTCCGCAAACAACGTTACATTAGAAACATTTTAATTGTGTTCAGCAACATTTCTTAATTTAATCTGAAAGGTTACAGTATCTTCCATATCAATCAATAACCATTTAATTTCTGGATGAAGGTTGAAATGATTTTTTCTGACTTACTAGCTTGGCAAAAGGCTATGCTTTTGGCTATTAAATCACTTTGTAAAGTCTTTGCTTTACAAGGTGGATTCCTCTGAGTTCTGAGAGTGGGGCACCTTTTAAGAAATAGGTCATTTTATTAAATGAAAAGTCGTAAGATAACAGTTTAGCTAGTAGAACTTTTTTTATTATGTACAGTACTTGGAATGAGAGACTCTAGATTTTAGGAGTAAGATGATGGGGATATTTTTCTTTCTCCCTCATTGAAAAGTCAATATATTGAGTGATTTTTAGATTATTATTGTGAAAATGTAATATTCAGTTGAATTCATAAACTTTTTCCTATTTATAACATAAACATTTTAGATGAAAAAGGATCTTTTGCATTATGTGACACCTGTGTCCGTCGACAATTTTCATGATGGGCATTATGATAAAAAATTGGAATGATGATTTGGGACAACTTCTACCCAGTCCTGATATTATTTTGCTATCAGTTTATTGCAATGTGTTTGTATTCTATAGAATTTTCTGTTAGTCATGGTAGAGAGAGAAATATCCATGAATTTGAGGTGTGAAAGCCTGAAAGTTCTACAGACATGGATTCAGGGTTATTCTGAGTTTTTCCTCTCTATATTTGGGAAATAACTAGCACCATAACTCATAATATTGTGCAGTATAGGCTTCAGTTAAAATCCCCTAATAAAGAAACAAGTGAGAACCATTACATTTGAAAGCAAGAAAGAGGGGCCTTAGAGATCTCCTACTTCCACAGATCAGGATGCCAAGTGTAAGTTAGATTAAGTGGCATGCCAAAGGTCACATAGTTAATTAATGGCAAATTTGGCTATGGAACCTTACTATGTCAGAATTTTTTACACTAGAACCTTACATTTCTTGAATATTTAGAACATTTATTTTAAGAAAAATAGCTTAATGTCTGGACAAAGACATGCCAAGAGTTCCATTATACTTAAGCTTTTAAATGCTGCTCTTTGGGCTGCAGTTACTTGGCTAGTGTCTCATCTCCCTGTATCTGATTTTTCTTGAAAAATCTCATGCAAATACAAATTATCACACTGATAGAATTCCCTGGATTTCCTGTCTTGCTTACAATCATTCCATTCCACCCTATCTCATAATAATGTTCTTAGTCAAACATTGATTTGCCTCCAAATTTATCATTAGCCACCCCTGTCTATTCATCCACTTCAAGGACCCCAGAACCTGTTACCTTCCATTGCTTCATTGTTTTCCTCTTAGGCCATTGCAGAGGTCTCCCCACTTGGGTCTTCCTATCAAATGGTCATATGCATCTACTCTCACATATGCTCTCCATCCTTTCCTAAGTTAGTTCTTCCTAAAAGCAAAGCCGAGTACATCACTTCTGTGTTTATAAAGCTGTTGGACTCTGCAGTGCTTTTACATTCTGGGTCAACCCATTTCTCCAAGATAGAGTTTCCCTAGTCCCTGTGGTTGGGAGACCAGTGCCTCAACCTTACCTGCACAAGCCATAACTTTTCATAACTAGGCTGGGGTATAACTTCCTTCTCCTGGAACACTTTCCCTTGCCATTCATCACTTCCCAAACTTTTACCCTAGATCAAAACAGCTAAACAAATTACTTTCCTATATATAACATTTCCTGGGGCTTTGGCAGTAGTGACTCCCTGCTCCCTGTTCCTACTTCATTTAATTCATTCATTTCTTATGGCATTTACTGAATTATTTATTACAGTTCAAAACTTCTCATATTACTCTACACAAAACTTCCTATGACCCAATAAACAAAAGACAGGCAACAGAGGCAAAGGACCTGGGTTTGATGCTCCCTGGCCAGTCACCAGTGATGCAACCTCAAAATGATCTTGCTAATCCTCAGACTGTAATTTTGATGAACACTGATTATAATCCTGCGTGTGGATCTGATGTAAGAAATTGTATACAAGATGCCTGACACTGTCTTGGCACCATTCACTAATCAACAAATGGAAAATAAACATCCCTGTATTCCCAACCTTTATTAAGTGCCAAGCACATTTGCTGAAATGGAAATAATGCATGCATTAATACCTTTATTAATTTGGCTATGTAAAAATAAACACATCTTCCCTTATTTCTTATGCTAGATAAATGCTCAAGCTCCAATTTCTGTGAATGGAGAGTACTTACTTGTATAAGAGAGCTCAGTCATTTTCCTTATGAGAAGCAGTATTTTGGAAACTTCTAAGTTGATTCAGGATTCTCTGCCTGATCTGCCTTCCAACCCCTGGACATAGTAGGAGGATTACCCACTTGCCAGGCTCCATTTGTATGTCACTGCAGTCCCCTGTGCCGTTTACTGAGGGGTAGTGCCTTCACCTGGCCCCAAGTAACACTCTCTAGCACTCCTATGCTCAATGCTAATGGCCAAGGATGAGAGAGCAGTAGGAACAAAAACCTTAGGACAGAAAAAGCCTGCCGTCTGACTCTCCAGGCCATATGCCCTCCGGAAGACTGCAAACTTTGTAACTAAATTTCATGACAAGGTGTCAGCAGTGCTGGTTCCTTCTGAAGGCTGTGAGAAAAGGATCTATTCCAGGCCTCTCTTCTCAGCTTGTAGATTGTTGTTCTTCCTTGTGTCACTATCGTTTATCTACCTTTTTTGCATTTTTTTGTGTCCAAATCTGTTCTTTTCATAAGGACAATAGTCAGATTGGATTACAGTACCCTGATGACCTTTTAACATGGAACCTCTATAAAGTTCTTATTCCCTATTGAGGCTCATAGTCTGCATTTCTGGGAATTACGACTCTAACCTAACTTTTTTTTTTTTTTATTAAGACAGAGAGAGAGAGAATCAATTTTGTTTTCATCTGGATTTTGTTTTTTCTCCACTTAGCTGTATATGTGTTTTTTAACACATAAAACTGTTAGAAATAAGAAAATAGAAAGAGAAACATTTTTCTTCTTAAGTGTTTGGCTGTGGAAACTAGAAGTATGATTTTCAAGACTGTTACTTCTGCTAGATATTTTTTAAAATATAACTAAATTTTCTAAATCCAACAAATTGACTTATATTCTTTTGCCCTATCTTTTTTTCTGAGTTTGATTTGTATAGTATGGTAAAATTTTCTTCCTGTTTGGTAGGGGAAAAGGTAGATGAAAATATTCTTTTAAAAGTAGACTATTATTAAGTAGTGTCATGCTACATTCCTGGCCATCTGTACATGTAACACGAGTTACATGTTACAAATGTACTTTTGTGTTGTGAAAAAGTAATTTTTGGAATAAGTGCTTAGGATGAAACTCATTACAATTCATTTGGAATCCTGGAAATGCTCTTTTCCATTTGGGTCAAACGAAATCTTGATTTATCGTAGTTTCAGTTTTCTCCCAGTTAACTGCAAGAATCTTTCAGAATATAAGAATATTTTAATTTATATCTTTTAAATCTGGCACATTGTAGAGAAATTGTCATTATTTACTTAAATGGATATCTTATTTTTCATTGCAAGGCAAAGAGGGAATCATTTTACTCCCAAATAAGTTTTGGTTGGTATGTTTAGGCATGAACCACAACTTGGTCTGGAACAGTATTTTCTTATCTTCTTTTTAGAAACTGAATGTGACATTCTTTAGAAATATGCAGACTTTCTGGATGCTCCAGCAAATGCTAAATTAATCCTCCTATGAACTCCAGTAGAATCTACTTCTTACACCATGATTTCATAGGTGGTATATATTACTATGTTGATTTGGGTTGTATTTCATGAATATGTCGTATCTCTTTCTGAAGTTTTAAGTTCCTCCATGGCAAAGACCACATGACATGACTATGTTTTTTGCATAAACTACAAAATACCCTCTCCTGAATAGGTGCTGAGAATATTCCTGAATTTGAGAATGCTAGTGATAACACTAAATTTAGATTAATGTATGCAATTCTTTAATATCTATTCTGATGCTTATTTTTATGAGAGAGAGAGAGAGAAAGAGAGAGAGAATCAACTTTATTTAGTTTTTCATCTGGTTTTCTTTACTCTGACAGTTGTGTATGTGCTGCTGGGTTTGAACCTGGGTCCCTGCGCATGCCATACAAGTGTAATACCACTGAGCCACACTCCAGCTCCCTGATATGCTTTTTAAAGATGAATAAATACGTACTCTCAGAAATTCAATGATGGCTTGGTGTGGTGGCTCAGCAGCTGGAATGCTTACCTGGAATGCGAGGACCCAGGTTCAAACTCCAGCACCACGTACACAACTGTCAGAGAAACAAAGACCAGATGAAAAAAATAAATAAAATTGATTCTCTCTTTCTTTCCTCTCTCTCTCTCCCTCTCTCCCTCTCTCTGTCTTAAAAAGAAAAAATAATGCTTGTTTGACTTAAAAAGTTCCCAAAGTTAAAAAAGAGACAATGACTCAGGTCTTTAGATTCTGATTTCAATTGTGTCCACTATACCATGATAAATAAGGTCTCCTTTTAGCATCAGAAAATTAGGATATGTGGTATGAACTTGTTAAATATGATTATATTTTTTTTCTTATAGAATTGAGATACCTTTGAACAAGTCACAAAAGCATGTTGTGTAATTTAACTTCCCTCGATGGGCTTTGAAATCAACACTGGCATTTTTGAGCTAGGTATTGCTTTGCCCTAAATAGAGAAACCATCTAGGTATTTCTCAAAACATCTTTTGGTTTTATAATTTTTTAACTTGAAGCTATTTTTTAAAACTCTGATTATACCTTTCCTTGGGCATTTTGTAAATAATATGCAAGTCATGAGGTTAAATCAGCATTAATGAGTCAAATATAGGAGGACAAGATAAGCAAAATCAAGTTGCCACACAGAAGAGCTCAGTATGCAGCACATCACTTTTGAAGAAATAAGAAGGAATAAAAATAAAAAATATTTATCTTCATGTCAGGTTTGGGCACAGGATTCTTAAATGACTCTGGAAAATTTCAGATTATAAATCCAAATGAGCAGGAGTTTGTGGATCTCTGAGAACTTGGAAGTGTCTTGGTTATTTGCCTCAGTCTACCTCCATCCCAAATTGTGCTTTATCTCATCCTGAATGCAACTTCATTTTAATTCTCAACCTCCTTTCCAAGCATTTTTACTCAGTTGTTATTAATATGCAGATTATAATGACCAGCGTTCAGAAAGACGATCAGCTAAATATTTATCATTCAACGCAGAAATTTTTGGAGTTTTGAAAAGTAATGAAAAACATGCAGAGCCCCTTTAACAGATAAAAAGCACAGGACTGAAAGAACAGAAGGACAAATCGTTTATTTCAGTACATCTTGTAGAGCAAAGCATTACCAGAGGCAATCGGAACAAAAGATCAGATCAGCATCAGAAGTGCTAAGTGATATTCATTTGCCATCTTCACCAAAATAAAATGATTGCATGAAAATATTTTTTATTTTGAATGTCACAGATAATTTAAATAATGTGATTTTTTTGACCCACAATCTAGGCAAAGCCTTATCCCAGAAGATAATAGAGATGAGATGAATTGGAGGACCATAGCCAGATACCGAAAAGCAGCAGAACCTTTTAAATAGTAATAGATAAAACAGGCAGTTCAATGCAGATAAATGCCGAATAATGATGTTTTTGATGGGTCTTTATCACAGAAGGCCATGTTCTTCATAAATTATGAGCCATAAAAAAGGAATTTCAGTCAAAAGACAAGTCTGTTTATAACATCAATGAATGATAAGCAGAAAGACAAAAGCCAAATAGGGATGCACAGAATGATAGCTGCTTGATAACTTTATCACCAAGTCTCTACACTTTTAAAAATATCAAAGAACAAAAGAGTACCCAGTAAAAAATCCCAAAAACTGCCAAAAATGACACAATTACTTTTTACTTTGAAAAAATGAAAACAGTGGTTTCTATAGAAAATAGTGTTTAGACTCACATCTACTGAAGTAGATTTCAAATGTAGATGTTTTCAGTCTTTTTTTTTTAAACTAAAGGGCATCTAAAGGGTTTTTGAAATAATATTTAGTATGCATTATCATTCCTTTTTTTACATTAAAGGCATATCTCAGTTTATACATAGACTTGCTTCTTAGTGTTTTGTCAATAATCATCTCATAGCCAGGCAGTGTCACACACCTGTAATCCTAGTGACTGGGCTGAGGGAGGAGGAACACAAATTCAAGATCAACCTAGGCAACTTAATGAGACACTGTCTGAAAATTAGAGATAGAATTTGGGATATTGCTCTGTGGTAAAGCACTTCTGGGTTTCATCCCCAGTGACAATCATCATCATCATCATCATAATCATATCTCTTTAAGAAGTTTGCTATTGAATTTTCTTTTCTTTCGTTGTAAAAAAGTTATAAATTGAATTTGAGTTTCTGATAGATGTATTTTATAAAATTCAATGTTTGCTTTTCTTGCAAAATTTTTAATAAAGAAAAAATGGAAGGGGCTGGAGCGGTGGCTCAGTGGTTTCGGCGCTTACCTGGCAAGCGCGAGGACCCGGGTTCAAACCCCAGCACCACGTACACAACTAAGTGTTAGAGCAACTAAGGCCATGTGAAAAACTAAATAAAGTTGTTTCTCCCTTTCTCTGTCTCTCTCACTGTCCCTCTTTCTAAAAAAAAAAAAAAAAAAAAAAAAAATGGAAAATGAATTTGAGCTTCTATTATATATTTTGTTTTAAAATTCAATATTATTTGGAATTACCTTGTTCAGAGTTGTAACAATTGTCATCAATAAATCTAGGCTAAATTTACAAATATTTCCCTGGACATTGGTTCTAACATTTCCGTTATTATATCTATAATTGAATTGGCAATTTTCATGTGATGTCTCTTACAGGTCAAGATTTGGTACCAAAAGTGGAAATAATAAACTAAGTTATGCTCTTTCTATATCATGAAATTTTATTAATATATCTTGAAGAATCTTTGATGGGTAACCATCTCACATATTAACTTTAAAAAGCAATATTATTTATAGAAAGACTTTTAAAAATAGGAAGGCCAGATGTCTTTATAGAATGGACCATGGTTTGAGAGTCAAGAGCCCTAACCCATGCCTAATAGATCAGCTGTATAACCCTGGGAATAAAGAATACAGAGAACCAATAGCTAATTTTTTATTGTTATTATCTGATATTTTAATGCTAGTGCATTTTTGTGACTTCTTTGCTTTATCTGTACTTAATTTACCTTGCAAATTTAGCCCAACTTTTCTACTAACATCAGATGCAGTTGTCTTGTAAAGCTGACAGGTGTGGGGAAGAGAGGAATTCTAACCATCTGAAGGACTTTTGCTCAGCCTGTTCCAGAACTCAGAATCACTGCTTCCAAGGGGCGTTTGTGTTGCTTTGCTAAGTAGAATGAGATTCAAGACCATTGGTCTACAGTCTTCCCAGAGAACCTTCTTCAAGGGCACATCAAGCTCATGTGTTAAGGGAAGCATCCTTTCCGAGAGCATGTTAATTAAGTTTTAGTCACTGTGACCAGAATACCTGATAAGGAGAATTGAAAGGAGGAAAGATGGTTTTTGGCTCACTGTTTCAGAGGTTTAAATCCATGGGTGGCTGGCTAAAATGCTTTGGACCCAAGGTAAGGCAGAACATTATTGCAGAAGAGTTGCTCAGTTCATGGAAGCCATGAAGCAGAAAGACAGAAGGAGCCATGAACAAGATATAGCCCGCAAGGGCACATCCCTGTCAGTCTACTTCCTCCAACTATGCCCCACTACCTACAGTTACCACTTTCTCTCAGTATTCTATACAATTTAATATTCCATCAGATTGACTCATCCGCTGAGTAGGTTAGACCTCTCATGGTCCAATTACTTCCTAAAAGTCCTACCTCTGGACATTGCTACACTAGGGACCAAGCCTCTAACCCATGAACCTCTGGGGGACATTTCAGATACAGCCCTATAAGAATGATGCTGATGCTTTCTTCTAGTCTTCCCTTTCCCTCTTAAGCCTTCTCTAGTGATTCTGAGGAGCAAGAACTAACATCATTCTTTTTTAATGGTCTGCCTTAAAATTCTGTGTTGCTGACATTCATCATTCTTTTTCTCTCCACATTTCATGTCCTCTCAGTTTCTAAGCTGCCTTAAAATTTCCACATGTCATAATTCTCTTGCTGAAAGCAGAAGAAATGGACTCTAACTTTCACAAGAGGACATTTCTTGGCAGGAAGTAGTGTACTCAGAGAATGCAGGAAGCTGGAGGACCTAGGCGAGGAGAAATGGGACCAGGCTGTACTAGAAACAAGGCAGTGGGAAGCAGGACTGTCTGCTAGCATTGGGAGCCTGGGAGTTTGGGGGTAGGGGAGACTGACTCGCAGATAAGAAGAAATTTCAACATTTTCTGACTCTTTACACGTTGCTTTAATTTCAGAATCCAGGCAGTGAACATCAATAGCACAGGACCTGAGGTTCTGTTAGAAAAGGTATGGAGATGCTGAGCAGAGAGTCAAAGGGCAAATGTTCATGAATGTTCACATCAACATCTTTCTCCTGTTAAGGAAAAGCACTTTCTGAGAATAGGCACCTGTTTCACATCTTCTTCTGACAAAAAAAGTTAATTTCTCTATCCCTTCTTCATTTATGAGCCCCAATTTATCCTGAGAGCTCTTTTTCCCAGAATGGTACAAGTGCACATCCCTGTGCAAACCATTAAGTACACATGTTTATAATCTGGTCTTTCTTGTGGTTCTAAAGGATCTCAAAGGCTGGATGTGGTGGTATATACATGCCTGTAATCCCAATGTTCAGGAGGCTGAGACAGGAGGATCATAAGTTTGAGGCCTACTTCAACAATTTAATAAGACTCTATCTCAAAAAATGGTGGGGGTGCTGGGGATTGGGGATGTAACTCAACAGTAGAGCACCCATGAGTTCAATTCCCAGTACTGAAAAAAATTAAAATATTAAAAATTTAAACAGGGCAATGTTTCCTTAAAAGTAGGAATTATTATTATTTTTTAACTAGAAAATTTTTTAATTGAAAAACATACCATAGACAACACGGACCCTGAATGTAGCTCACAGAGATCCAACAAGGTATTTCTCCACATGGCAACACACCATTAAAACCAACCAAGGCATACAGATTTCCATCACAGCAGAAATTTTCCTCTCACACTTTGTTCTACCTCACAGGAAACCACTGTCCTAATATGTTCTTACCTTGGTGTGTGTGAACTTGTTCTGGAATTTCATGGAGACGATGTCATACCATTTGCACTCTTTCAGTGTTCTAGATCCACCATTGCATGTTTGGGATTTGGTGGTGGTAGTACAAGTACTAGTTATGGTTTCTTCTCAGGTGCATGCTCAGGTGTTGCACTCCACAGATATACACAGTTGGTTTCTCCATCATTTGATGAAATAATGTTTTTACAATCCCGAAACATACTACTGTATAAGCTGATACATCTAGTAGTCTCAGATTATAAGTATTGAAGTATAGTAAGATGTAGTTTCTTTGTCTCCTGTATCCAAAGGAGACCCATGGAAAGAAGAGTGTAAAGTGACAGAATTTATTTTTTAAACTGAGGATGCAGAGCTCACAAATGGGTTTCTCTGAGTAGCTACTGCCTAGGGGGTTATATGGAATTGCCAGAGGTGACATTTAAAACTATTGGCTGCTGACTTCAGAGAGGGGCGTTTCTACATCCAGTCAGTGAGATATTTGGTCCAATCAGGATGTTAACTGTGTGCTGCTTATATGCTGATCATGTGCTGTGTGGCTCATTGGATACTTTGTACCTGGTATTGTTGGGATAGAGGTCCCCACGCTGTCTGCCTCTCACATTTCTGGCTACTGCTTTCCGTATCAGAAAGGAACATGGTTTGTGAGTAGCAATGCGTGAGCCTACTGAGTGATGCTTCAGGTGGGTTCATGTATTATCCCAAATCTAGTACTTTTGCAATGTGATGGTACTTTCCATCTGCTTCCAGAATTCCCTTGTATAGAAATAGCCTGGCATCATCATTTTATGCCTCAGTTCTCTTCATCTGTTGAACTTTAATGGTATTTCCTCTCCATTACTGCAAACAATCTCTACTGGGTTTAGCTACTCTTTAAAGCGTTTCTGTGTTTCTTGTGACACTATTATTTTCTTGGATCATCTAGTCCTTTTTCTTACGTCAGAGTCATTTTTTTTTTGTAAAGTCACCCATATTATACCCAGAACACATCTAGTCATGTAGAAAACCCTCTACCATGAAATCTGACTGCCAAATAATAACTGTTAAGTTTCTGGACAGTCTTAAGGTTGGCATTTGTCAACTTTTGATATCAGTCTCATGAAAATAGGAGGTTACAGGAGTTCTGCCCAGTACTGGGCTCTCCAGGGCATTATATGGTTGGGCAGCTTCTGGTCCTTTTTCTTTCCACCCTGTCCTGCTTCTCCTGTAGGCCATTTCTATCATCAGGGGCTCTCTTCTGGATGGAAGCAGAAGGAAAGAGGAAATGCAAGCTGCTTCATGTGGTTTGGTTGCAGCGCTAGTTAGATATACAGTAGTGATTTTGTTGAAGCAAGAAAATGAAAAGTAGAAATTACTGGCTAAATTGAAACCAGGGAATAACCCATTTCGGTTACCCACGTTCCTATTTGCATGGATAACTGAGTTAGCTTAATAAAAGTTCAGAGCTTCTCTCTCACCAGCATTTTATTCAGGTGTTAATGCCTTAAAATATTTAACCTCGAAAGGAAATCCACCCTGATATATGGCTTACATTATTACCTGAAGATCTAAAAGGCACAACTCACCCCCTTCAGTGTAGCGTTGGCGTCATTGCCACGGGCAGTTTCTCTTTTGTTCATTTAAATGGCCCAGGAGCAGAAACATCATTTGCCATTAGTAGTTCATACATTAATAAGCACAACATAAAACCAAATTACAAGCCTGTGTTCTTCCTCAAGCCAAAAGTTCCAATATTTTTCTGTGGCACTAACAGATTCTCTGGTACCTTTATAACTTCCAGAATAGGAATTTAATGTATGTAGTATTTATACAATTTTGGAAACCTTGAAATCAGTGAGATTCATTTCTATGATTCCTTAGAGAGTGAGAAATTAGCATTTCTCCAAAGATAATCCTAACATCCAAACTCATATATTATGGGGGAAAAAATGTCAGGAGAACATAAAACTCTCTCTTGTAGAAGAAGGAAAAAAGACAGGTGAAATAGAAATATACAGAGGAAAAAAAGATGAAATAACAACCTTATACCAGTCTCTCCGCCAAGCCCCAATTTTACGTTCAATGAACCGCATCACTGTACTGTCATATAAATGAGAAAAAAAAATGACCATTTAGATGGTTTCTATCCACAACCCTACCACTGCCCTATTTGTCAAACAGAGCAAGCACCTGTTGAGGAGGAGGCCCTGCTGTGAGTTTCCACAAAGTTCCATGATCCAAATGATGTAACATTGTGAGCAGCAACTGGGCTGGCAGAACATTATCATAATAGCCCGACCTCCTGAGCTTTTCCTGATTACCTGGATCTTAACCTCCCAAAGGGAAAATGACTTCAAAAAGACTGAACCTCTTGCTTATATTTTTCTAAGATTCAGCAATTTGAAGCAACAGACTCTCCCGGCTTGTTTTCAATGTGTGCAATAACTCCAGAAAATGAAGCTGAGTTCCTGTGAAAGCCCAGAAGGACCTGGGAGAAGCACCCTCATGGCTAGTCTTTTCACACAGAGCTGCACAGCCATCTCTGACCTCTTAGATACAAAGAAGAAGAAGGATGGGTTCCATTTATTTTTACCAGTTGTTTTTAAATCCACCATTTTAAAAGCCAAGTTTTAGCTTCCTAAGTCCATTTTGAAAGTCAAACAGATTTAAAGGAGTTTCAAAACAGTGCTAGCCCAAATCCGGTGGAAACTTTTAATTAGTCTGATGTTATTTTTAGACCCTCTCAAAGCTCCATAATTGAGCCCTTTGCAGTTGTACAAACAAATAGAAACCTTGTAGGATCTTGAAATTCATGATAGTTTACTAATGAAGTCAGCTTGGAAAACTCTTCATTGAATATTGTAATTTGATTGCCATCTTATTCTGATTGGACCCTGGTTTTGCATTTAAATGAGTATATATTATTTGAAATGCAAAACATTATGCTATCTGGGGTATTTTGCAAGAACAGACAAGATTAAAAACATCTAATGTTCCATTTTATAAAAACATTACAAAATGGAGTGCAGAGCTGACTTTTAAAATTTATTAGTAACAGCTTACAATAATTGGACATTAATTAATCCTAAATTACAAGACATTTCTGTGGAAATGCATATTACATCCTTCCCATCAGTACTCAGCAGATTCATTAGTATTATTACTTTTGTTTGGGCTATTGAGGCATTAACAACAGTTTCTTACTATAGTAATCATTCCTACAGAATTGACTGTTTCTCCTATGAATGTAACACAACACATCATCAATTACTGATTTTGCAACCACTGACCTTGAGTATCCAATTAGAAAAGCAAAATCCCTGCAGCTGAACTGGTGAATTAGGGTCTGTGTTGCCTTTTCCCAAGCTTTGATTTTTGTCAGGCTTTGTGTTCTTAGATGGATTGGAAAGAATGTTCTGATTCTGTAACCCTTTATTATTATTTCTTGACTGTGGTATTTGTATATTTCCTTGAAAATTGTTTTCAATTGCATCATCCAAAAAAATAAAAAAAAAAGATTTTTGTATGAGGGGAGTGTGGAAGGAGTCATCTCTATTTGATTGTTTGGCTTTCTGAAGTTTCCATTACATCTATTCTCAGACACATACAGTAACTCACAATCTATTATGCTGGATTTTTCTCTCCCTTCAGGGTTTTGCTGACAAAAGATTGTCAAAACAGGACCTTAGATTTATATGTGTATTATCCAGTCCTCTGGAATAATTTTTACTCATTTAGGTGTTGTATAGAGTGAGTTGTAATCTAGGAATGAATACTTGCTGTAGGGTTTGTGCTGTGAGACAGAGAATTGTTCATCTATTTCATTTTTTCTGACCTCAGATTCAAGGAAAGTATCACTGTGATGGAGGAACACAGGTTTCTAGTGATTTCCACAAGTGGAGGGTAGAGGAGAATGACAAAGACAATGTCAACAACATCAATAGGGAGAGAAAAAGGACAACATAGCTTTGCACCTGCCCTCTCTTGCAGACCTGTGCAATCCTGTCTTAAATTAGCTTTCCATTACTGTAACAAATGACTGAGTTAAATACAATTTAAAAGAAAAAAGGTTTCTTTGGGCTCACCATTTTGGAGGGTTCTGGTTGGTCCTGTTGCTCTGTGGCCTGTGGCAAGGCAGTACATCATCATGGGGAATATGTAGGGTGTTTGTGTTCACAGCAGCTGGGAAGGAAAAAGAGAACGAAAAGGAGGCAAGGTCCCACTATCCCTATATGCCTGGAAAATTTCCAACTAGTCCCCATCCCTATGGTTCCACCAGCTCCCTATAGTGCCATGCATTGGAGATCAGGCCTTTAACACATAAACCTCTGGAGGATGTTTATCCAAGCAGCAGATCCCAGTCACTGCCTTCATTCAGCTTTAGGCCTTCATGTATGCTCTAAGAATTTTTTGAAAGCACTAATACATGTATATAAGTGCCATTGTTATATAATCCATTGGATGAATTCTGTCAAAGTAATTTTGATTTATGAGATTCTAAGATCAGAAAGGGATACACTTAATCTTTATCTCCCAAGTCGGTGAACATAGATGCATGAAATGCTAATGTTTTTATTTAGGAAAAATTAACATTTTTGAACTCAAATAAAACTTAGAGTCAGATTCTCCTCGTTGAATGAAAATTTGCTTAAAATGAAACTCTCCTGGTTGCAAAACAAATTTAAACAGAATGGTCATTCTACTGAAATCAGGAACGAATCCTGGGCCAGAACTTATTTTATATTGAAGGAAGTACTATATAAGTACACATCACATGGATCTATTTTGTACAAATGAGAGATGTAGGCTTTCTATACCGCTCTGTGTGCCCAAGCAACCTGATTAATCTAGGGGCTATTCTATCACTCCAATTGAACATACAAAAATACTTTTTAAAAAATTAGAACACAGGGGAAGAGACCATTCTTCCCTGTTGGAGAAAATAAGAAAATGTAAACTCCAAAAGATAACATCTATGTTGTGGATAATTATTTCCCCCAAATGCCCATATCTTAAAGGCTTGGTCCTCAGTCTATGATGTTATTGGGAGGTGGTAGCATCTTTAAAAGGGGTGGTGCCTAGTGGGATCTTTGAAAGCATTGGAAGTGGCCCATCTGATGGCAATAATGAACCTCAGCCCCTTTCTCTTCCTATTATCATATGTGGCCAGGAAGTGAATGAATTTCCTCCACCATGTACTCCAACCGTGATGGGCTGCCTTACCACATATCCCAAAGCAACGTTAACTGACCATGATTAAACTTCCAAAAGGAAAAAGAACCAAAATAAACTTTTTCTCTTTTCAAATTGATTATCTCAGATATTTTGTTATGGTAGTAGAAAGTTGACTAACACACTGACTAAAGAGAATATAGTAAAGTGAAAGAGAAGAATGGGCAAGCAGTAAGGACAAATCAAGTGTCATAGTTTTCCCAGAGTCACTTCTTCCTTTCTCCAGTTTTAATTATGCTTGCAATTCATCTCCTAGTTTCACCCAAGATTGTTTGAGTTAGATTTCTCTCCTTTGCAACCTCAAATGATCCCACTATTATATAGTATGAATGTCTAATTTCACTCCTCTCAGTAGGAAGGGAGTGAATGAGAGATGGCCATAAATATTGGGTTTCTTCTAGACCCCCATCTAGTAGTAGAGACAGAAGACAAATATGCCTAAGCACCATCTCACCGGTCATATATCAAAAGCTGAGCTACTTCTCTGATTTTACAGCTTCAGCGCTCTTTCTGATTTTAATTGCTTACTTAAAGTTTTTCATAGCATACTTCTAGAATATCTTAGTTCTCTGAAAAGACATTGAAATGTTCAGATTCAACACTAGTTGGCAACATGGCAAGTTAAATGTGTGTCTTGTCCTCTGAAGTGCATGTCAGTGCTTGGGGACTGATTGTACAAGGGGTACAAAGAAAAGGGAAAAATCAAAATTGATTAGGAGCCTGTGTGATTGAGAATGTGGGACAAGGATGAGCCCCAAATGAGAGAGGAAGGTAAGAAGTGACTGAAAAGGTAATAGAACCAACATGCATGAGTGCCATGAAAGTAATCATTCCAATGAATTTGAAAAGAGTGATAGGAATGAAAGACGCAAGTGTTTTGAAGGAAAAGCTTGGATTTGACATTCGTAAAGTCACTGTTAACCTTCAAAAGAGTTCAAGAGAAAAAACATGAGAAGTGTATGAAAGATTATAACAAACAGCAAACACAGAAGAAAAACGTGGAATGAAGTAGAAGAGAGTGAACAGAGAGAGGGGGAAGGAGTCAGAAAAGGGTTCCAGCAATTGTGGGATAGGAAGGAACAAATGAGCAAGTGGATCAATTATATGACAAAGATGAATTAAAAAAAATAATAATAATATGATGATATTTTGAAAGGGGATGTAGGGGATGAGGGAGCTAAAGTCAAGTTACCTGAAGTTCATAGGTGTGTTAGGTCATCTACTGAGACTGAGGAGTATTGGGTGGTGAGAGTTTAAGGATTCTGGAGCACGTTGAGGATACACACAATCACAGATTTGATTATCTCAGTAGTACTATGTGTCTGTGAAGGATCAGTTACTACTTTATAAAGTAAATTTACTTTAAATCAATAGATATATTTTTCAAAACATTTTTCTAGTAATCCTAGGCAGTTTGGGAACTTAGCAAAGGGAGGTGGAAAAGAATTGAAGCCTAAGACTTCACTAATGTGGCTCAACGTGGAAGTGTTACCTTTTCATTTCAGTGACCAAAAATCTGATGAGAACAAATTAGAGGCAGAAAAATCTATTCTGGACTCAAGGTTTGAGAGGTTCAGCCCATGATTAACCAATTCCATTACTCTGGGCCTGTGGTGAGGTAGAATATCATGGTGGAAGATTGTGATAACAAAAATCTTCTCAGCTCATGACAATCAGGAAGCACAGAGAGAGCACAAGTCACCCTAAACACACACCCCCAGTGATGTGCTTCCTGCTGCCACACCCCACCTATATATAATTACCATCCGGCATGGTGGTCCTTTCAAATTATTAATCCACCAAATGGATGAATCCACTGATTAGATTATAGCTCTCAATACAATTACTTCACCTCTGAACTTTTCTGCACCATCTCATATATGAGCTTTCAGGGGACATCTCATATCCAAATCATGGATTTAGATTTGGCAGTGAAGTAAACGAATCCAGAGAGAAGCTAAAGTTCTGGAATCATAGGAGACGACTCAGGTACTAGAGGTCATCAGTCATTTATCATCTATCAAACAGGTTTTGAGCTTCCATAGAACTAAATACCATGCTCAGGAATTGAGCAAACTGTGATGAATAAGAGAGGCCTTACAATTTGTGACAGTCACAGTTGAGAGAAAGAGACCAATATTCTCAGAAGCAGAGTATCAGCAGAGGTGAGGTACTGGAAGACAAAGAAGGACTATAGAGGAGATGCCTAGAGTCACCTAGTGGGACAATTCAGGAAGGCGGAGGTGAAATAATCCATTTATAAAAGCCTTAAGACAGTCAATGAGTTAATCCCCTTACAGGGGTTATCTGGCAACTGTAGGGTGGTAGGATGTGGCTGGAAGAGGTGGTCACTGGGGGTGTGTCTTTGGGGCTATATGTATTCTTCATTTGCTGTGGACTTTCTCTTCTCTGCTTCCTGATATGATGCCTTGAGCTCTGCTTATTGGAGCCATGTCTGCTCCATGATGTTCAGCCTCACTTTGAGCCCCAAGGAATGGAGCTGGCCTTTCATGGATTAAAACGTTTGGAACCATGAACCCTGAAATAAATTTTTCCTCCTAAAACTGTTCTTGTCAGGTCCTTGGGTCACAGCAATGTAAAAGTTGATTAAACACCTGCCTTGGAAATAATAGCAGAAATGGTAACTAAATTTTAGGTCTCAGTTTTAATTGTGTAGTTTGTATCTGTCAAACTAGGGTGTGTCTCCAGATGAGCTTCGATGGCAGGCATGGAAAGAGGAATGGCTTTGGCTTAGATATCAATGCTCTCTTCTTATTGTTGTTGTGACCACAAAGGAATTGGCTCCAAGTCATTTTTGCCATTCTTGTTCCTTCTATTCTAAACTGAATTATGATCCAATGTCAATTTCTGAATCCATAAATCTGGCCTGACATTTCATGAGCTTCTAATAGATCGTGCTGGAAAAGCTGTTTCTGACTTAAGCTCCATAAAGGAAATGAGGAAAATGCAGAGAAGGCTTCAGGCTAATCTATAAAGCAATTTGAGGTCTATGCCGGAAAGCTCTTCCTCAATTCATCTCAGTAGGTGATCTGAAGAACAGTCACTTTTTTGTGTGACACACAGAGGTCTAAATCCATATTAGAAGTTTAAAATACATGCAACTTCATTTCTGTGCTTAAAGAAGGTCATCTAAAGTTATCAGAATGTAAAACAGTTAAAACAAGTTATATGGCATCCTCTAATCATGACTCTTCATCTCTCTTTGCTGTACCATTTGAAGCACTTCAATTTATAAAAAAGTTAAATGCAAGCCCATCAATTTGGTTATGGATGAAGTTTAAGAGCAAACTGGTGTTGCAAACTTAAAGGTTTCTGAGGGTCAAACAATTGTTAGAAACGAGTGAAGCAGAACATTAGATACTGCCAGCTATTGTGTCTGGCAGATGTCAGAGAATGAGGGCTGCAGCAAACCAGTCTCCGGGCAGCTGCCACTCCACTCAGCATTAGCCCATTGCTGCTGCAGGGAATGATGAAGCCTTTAAGAGGTCAGTTTGTGCTCTCTGCTTTAGAACTCATTTCTCAAATGGGTGCTTGGATATTACATGGTGACAGCCTGAAAACACTTGTGTGCACTCTCAGGTTACCTCAGCCTAGTCTTGGAGGTGCTGCGTGGAAGGCAAGCCCGTGCAAAGGGCAGTTACTTTTTTATAGTGTTGTTTTTGAGTCTCTCTTCTATTGAAGACAATTTTTCAGTGTTTCGGACACAGGCTCTTGAGATACATAGACAAATTGTAGAAAGCCTCTGTTCCAAACACAACAGGTAATTTCTGTATTCATCAGCCATCTAGAATCAGCACCTCTTTGGTATTGTTTTCTCCTGTTGCCTTGGTTTCCATTCTGAAAATCAGCAGCATTGAATGCTTCCCTCCTATTCATCTTCAGGGAGGGAGAAAAACAAACTCCTTTGCAAAGGAAAGAAATGCTTAAATGTAATGCATTGCAAGGTTAAGTCATCCCATTTTTTTATCCTAAGACTTAATGTATTCCTAAACCTCCAGAAGATGATAAAAATGTGGACTTCTTATGCTTATTGATTTGTCAGGTTCTAGTTCAGTCTCTTCTTTAACTAGACCCTTATACATAGTAAAGGGAAAGCTATAAAGACTTTTATAAGGATCCAATCCTAGACTGAGCAATAATTAGAGTAGGACTTGGGTCTTCTGCTGGTGTTCTTTCTGTAGTATTGGTATAAGCCCAACTAGGATGCTCAGCTTAGCCTAACCACTGGTTGTACACCCACTGCAAATAATAGTAATAATAATACCTATAAAAATAAGTTTAGTGGATTCCAAATCTGAAAATTCCAGAGGTAGAATGGGCTGCAGGCTGGGTTGGTCAAGTCCTGGCTCCATTTCCTTCATGGTGGTGATCTTTCCTCACCATCATAACAAACTCTTAAGTGTAGACTGTGTTGTGCAGCTAGGTTTAAAAATCAGTGTTGTTTTCAGAGAGGGCTAAGGGTGAAACTGGTGCTCAGGAAGCAATTTTGAGGTCCACTCCAAAGAACATAGTGTTGGAATTTAGGCCCACATCCTGCCCTGCAATAGTTGTATCCCAGTGGTGAAGAGGAGCACTACTATTCACTGATGGCAGAAACTTCCAGATTGAACTGCTGAGACTGCTGAACACAAGGACTAGCCCTGCAGGGCTTCTTTGCCTGAAGAACCCAAATATTATAGTCACAGTACAGTTGCTGGGTGTCCATTACCTGGGTATTATAATTCTTACATGATGGCGATGAGAGGCTGATTATAATCAGGAGAGAGAGGAGAAATTCCTGGGGACACAGTCCTTCACTGTAGATCCCCTGCCTCTAACTTTTGATACAGAAATCTTTGCAAGAGTACTTTCATGGATCTCAATGACAACAATTAAGCTTGAAGAGCATGAGAAGACATTTTAATCAGAAGCTAATTAAGAACAATGGGGGCATATGTAGCATTGATTGTGCCTCAAGTACTCTGACGGATCTGGAATATTATTCCATTAATATATGGATGTAAACAGACACCAACATTTTCTCAGGGTGAAGCAACTTCACTTTGATGGTTCCACCTCTAAATCTGGCTTTTATTTATTAGGTGACAAATAAAAATGAGCAGCATCTGCCTACTTAGGGAAGACAGAAGGTGCCAGATTCCCAATTTTTTGGATAGTGAGCATCAAATATAAGAAATAAGGCAATGGGAGAGAAGAAATCAGGGTGTTATTCATATTTAACAATTAAATGTTGTTTCATTATAAAACAAAAATAAAATGTGTCTCAAAGGTGTAGATATTACAAGTAATAAGACTATCTGAGAGAACATCCTGACCTCTTCTGCATTTCCTCTTCAAAAAAGAAAAAACATTAGAAAAGAGACCCCAAAGTAGCAAGCATATTACTAGGTAAAGTTTTCCTCTTCAGGCAGTATTGGGCCCATTAGAAGGACAATCTGTTGTTCCAGTCTTCACTTAAAGCAATCAGATCATTGCTTCCTTCTTAACAACACAATTGGGTTCTGGTTTTCTCTAAATTAGCTTGGAATGATTTACTCCCTATTCCCTGGGAAACTATGTGACTTCACTACCTCCCCCTCTTCCTCCACAGGGGGCCTGCAGGACCTTTCATTGTGACCTTATCCTGTTGGCAAAAAGTAAGAGGGATCCCCACAACTTAAGGATGCAGTTCCCACATGGAAAACTACAACAAATGCCTCAGGCTGCCTTTGAAATGAGCATTGGATCCGTCCTTAATTTTTTGAGGATTCTCCACACTGCTTTCCATAGTGGCTGAACCAGTTTGCAGTCCCACCAGCAGTGTAACAGTGTTCCTCTTTTCCCACAGCCCCTCCAGCATCTGTCGTTGTTTGTATTTTTCATTTTTGCCACTCTAACAGGAGTGAGGTGGTAACTCATTGAAGTTTTGATTTGCATTTCCCTTATAGCTAATGATGTAGAGCATTTTCTCATATATTTATGGGCTTTCTGGACTTCCACTGGAGAGAAGTTTCTTTTAAGTTCTTTCGCTCATTTATTGATTGGATTATTTGTGAGTCTGGAGTTTAGTTTTTTTAGTTCTCTGAATATTCTGGATATTAGCCCTCTGTCCGAGGTGTAGCAGGCAAAGGTTTTCTCCCATTCTGTAGGTTCTCCCTTGATGCTTTTGACTAGGTCTTTAGCTGTGCAAAAACTTTTTAGTTTAATTGCATCCTATTCATTTATTCTTGATTTTACAGCATGAGCCATAGGAGTTTTGTTAAGGAAGTAGTTGCCGACTCCTATAAGCTGTAGTGTTGACCCTACTTCTTTTTCTAGTAAGTTTAACATTGTTGGCTTAATATCCAGGTCTTTGATCCATTTTGATTTAATTTTTGTGCAGGGCAAAAGATAAGGATCCAGCTTCACTTGTCTACACATGGCTGTCCAGTTTGTCCAACACCATTTGTTGAACAGGCTATCTTTCTTCAACACTATGGTTTTGCCCCCTTTATCAAATATCAAATAGTTAAATATATAGGGTTTTGTCTCAGGATTTTCTATTCTGTTCCACTGATCTTCGATTCTGTTTTGATATCAATACCATGCTGTTTTTGCTACTGCGGTTCTGTAGTATAATTTCAGGTCAAGGATTGAGATACCCCCTACTTCTTCCTTTCTATAGAGTAATGTTTTGGCTAGTCTGGGTCTCCTGTTATTCCATATGAACTTGAGAATTGCTTTTTCTATATCTGTGAAGAATAACCCAGCTATCCCACTCCTGAGTATTTTCCCAAAAGAGTTAGAATCAGCATATTATAGTGATATGGCTTCATCAATTTTTATAGCAGCTCAATTTACTATAGCTAGACTATGGAACCAACCCAGATGCCCCTCACTCAATGAGTGGATACAAAAACTTTGTTACTTATATACAATGGAATTCTACTCGGCCATTCGAGAAAATGATATTATGGCTTTTGAAATCAAATGAATGGAGATGGAAAGAATTATGCTCAGTGAGGTATCCCAATCTCAGAGACTCAAAGGCCGAATGGTATCTCTCATCTGTGGAAGCTAGAATACATGGGGAAGCAGTAGGTTAGACGGCTCAGCTAACAATAACTTCAAATTGTATGATTCTCAACGCAATAGGGAGATGGCTCCCTAGGTTACTTGGAGGCGTAGGGAGGGGGAGGGGAGAAGGAGGGTGCATGAAGAACTCCTAGGAGACTGGAAGTGGGAATATGGGGGAACCATCTCAGAAGCAGATGTCATTCCTCCACGAGATACCCATTTCATGCAAGAGTTCTTCTGGGGGAAACAGCAACAGGGGAAACCCAAGCTGGGCATCCATGTTTTGGCATTACCCCTGGATAACTAAGTATATATGCATTGGTTATTGGTGGTTTGATAATGTTTCCCCCTCAATTGTATCTCTATATACATCTAATAAAAAAAAAAAGAAATGAGCATTGGAGAATGGGTCAGGTGATTTGGGTTGAGATCTTAGCCATGCCAGTACCTACCTCTATAAATTAAACTCCTCTGAACTTTGGTTGTCTTTAGTCACTATATGACTACAGATGAAACAATTGTAGTATTTTCCAAAATCAAAGGAGTTTTTATACTACTTGTCTTTGCTTCTGGCTTATCTATCTCTTCCTTAGTCCTTGGCCATCATACTCATTTGGTTCTCATGTTCTGCCAGCTCTCCTTTGCTCAGATAATAATTTCTCTCATGGTCCTTGACTAAATCCCATCCTTTAACATTCTTCTCAAATCTCAACTCCTTCAAAGACATTTCCCTTTACATCTATATGGATACAGTGATGTTTGTTGAACTATATGTCAGGAATATAAAGACGGATGAGAGAGACTTAGTTTTGTCCTTCATGAAGCTTACAGACAAGTTGAATGATAATAGCTGACATTTTTGGAGATGATAGCATCTTCACTTTTCATATGAGGAAACTGAAGCTCAGAGAAGGAATATAACTTGCCCAAGGTCACAGATGTAGCAAGCAGCAGAATCCAAGTCTGTTATCCTATATCCACTTTTTTTTTAAACTGTCATGCATCAAAGCCAGCCCAGTGTGGGAAAGATATGGCAAAGTCCTGACCCTTCTTACTCCCATGACATGACCAACATTGGTTCCTAAACAGTTTCCTTCTGAATCTGGTGAGGGCACATAATTGCTGGAAACACAGTTTCTGGGCATCTACTTCCAGTTGATAGCAAATGGCATGTGAGATGAAACTCTCAGAATCTGCTAATGTCTTTTCCAGAATATCAAGAATCATTGATTGAATAATTCATTGAGCTTAAGTCATTTATTTTGGTTCATTTTTATTTAACTACTTCTATCATAAGATACATCTTCCCTAACTCCCACCTGGACAAGGACACTTCTTTCTTTAATGAACTCAGTTTGCCTGACATTGTTAGCATGGGTAGTAAGTGCTCGGTGAGCAGTGTGTGGGAGGAGGAGTGCACAGTGAGGAGGGGTGCTCAAGAGCATGGAGGAATGTGTGCGCTCATGCTACTGTCTCTGTGAGTAATGCCTGAAGGAAAGTTTTCTGAACGTGACCCAGGTCTTCAACTTCTGACTTTGAGAATCATTATCTATTTTCCAGTTCCCTGAGCATTATGAATGTGTGCAAGGATATGTTTTCAAGATTTATTGAGGGAAGAGGAAGAAGCCTTTGTCGTCTAACCAGATAGATGTCAAAAAGCAAATGAAAACTGATGCTTGTCATTAAAATAACTCCAGAAAAGTCTACAGTGACATAGGAAGAGAAGCCTTTTTATTGTCACCATCTCCTCCCTTTCATCAGACTCGAATTAAATTCCCTTTCCTGGTACTCCCAGGTTCCCCAGTGAATGCTGAGCACCTATATTGCTTTGTTTATCTCCGCACGCTCAGCATACAGAAGTATCAGACACAGAGCGCTCAGTGTTGATTATTTTAACTTCAGAGGCTTTTGTTGTGTGCTGAAGTAATAGGTTCCTGACCACTTGATTACTAATGCTATGGGCTCATTCATACAAAAAAAAAAAGAAGAAAAACAAAACAAAACAAAAAAGAACAAGAACATTTTTCTTTCTACAGTGAGAGACAAATGATAAAACCAGATTTTTGTAAGACCAAACATTTTGTGAGGAAACACACACACATAGTAATGACTCAAATTTTGCTGCAAATATGAGAATGCAAATGAAAAAACAAATCTAGGGGCTACTCCAAATGTGGAATGAGGGAATTTGGGAGTAGAGGGTATTTACTAAATTCATAAGGTAGAGATTCTGAAGATTATAAAAACAGTTAACATTAATGAAGCTCTTACTCTGTAACGTGCCAGAATTATATCGTAAGTGATATTTCATGGATTAACATTTTGCAGCTTTATGGATTAAGTAATTTTAACATCCCCACTGCATAGATGATGAGTTTAAAGCATGGAAGATTGGGCCACGTAGTTCAAATCAAAATCAGGAGGTCTTCAAGTAGTTTCAAATCCAAATTTCCTTCCTCCAGCCCACAGCCTTGACCATTGTGCTGTCCTTCCTCTGTAGGAGGTGAACTTTGCTGCTTCTGCGTTCTGACTACAGCCAGCCCTAAAATGACTCCATCTGATAAACTCAAAGTTTGTATTTCTAATATAACGTGAAGCCATGAAATACTTTGTAATTGTTCTTTTACAGTTGTGCCTCATTGTTATGTTTATTTTGATTTGAATGCCTGGGGGATTCAATAAAGGTATTCCAATACATGTGCACAATCCTGAAGAAATCAATAGATGAATGAAAATGAAGTGAGACATAAGCCAGCTTTCTGTGTTGAAATCATATTGTTTACTGGAAATTTCATGCTATTTTGCTTCCTTAAGAAACAAGCAGCCCTGTGCTTCTCTGTGTTAAGAAAGCAAAAGCTGTGTTCTAGAAAGCTGTTCTAATGGACTAGTAGCTGCAAGCTATATTACTGAACTTTGTGTTACAAGTGATGGTGGATGCAGTGCTGACACACTGTAGTTTTCATCTGATGATCCCAATCTGCTTAGAGTATAATAGTTTCTCTCAACCTTTACCATCTTAAGCGCCACCAAGAGATTGAATCATCACAGGGAGGCCAAATGGAATGCATGTAATGGGTTGTATAATGGGATGGTTGTTTTTGTTATATAATGTAGCAATCATTCCAAAAGGAAAAAAAATGCTTGGTGTCACTCTAAGAAGCATATTTATGCTGAAGTGCCCATATGGGCTGGGGTCATAGCAGGATAAGCAGAGTAGACAACTGCCTATAGGATCTGTCTGAGGGATATTTTTTCAGAACTTCTCCCTTTTCCACAGGATACTCTTTCCCTCCAACATTTGTGTATTTTTTTGTCAACAAGAATTCTTTGAGTACCTGGTTTGGACTGAACATTTTTACCAGAGATGCAGAGGCCTATAATATGATCTAGCATATAATCATAATCAGATGTCAAGAGAGCTGTGACAGGAGACACAGTCAATCCCAGGGTCTTAGCATTGTTTATTGTCTTTACCTTTATAGTGCCGTTAGCTTTGTCTACCTCCCCTCTCCAGTTGTATCCAGTTTTAATTACATTGGGATTCTGGAGGTGCCATTAAAAGTTTTTCTCTCTACCACGGTTTCTATAATCTGTTACCTTCATTTTAAATGAAAGTGTCTGTCTTCTCTACCCATGAACTCATTCATCCTTCAAGATTGAGTTCAAATGCAGCTTCCTTTTCAAAACTTTCCCCGATTACTCTACTTTATCCTCCTTCCTCCATACCTCTGTCAATCTGCCTTTCTTTAAACCCCAAAGTACTTTGTTTTTATTTCTCCAATAATTTATTGCTATATATTGTCTTCTATTATAGAAACCTGTATACATATTTTTTCACTTTTACTAGTTTATAAACCCCTGAGGGCAGAGATCATATATTTCTTCTCTAGCACTTATCAAAGGAAATTGTGTATTGTTCAATAAATGGTTTCTGATTACCATAGTGAATTAATGGAAAAATAAATAGCATTTGCATAGGAACTATTGCAAAATTTACATATTTTACATCATTTAATTTGCATAATCCTGCAAGATAAATATTATCATCATCATTTCACAAATGAGGAAATTAAAACTTATGTTAAATGAGTTGCTTAAAGCTATACAGCTTAGAATGGTGAACTTGCCTGGTTTCAGTGGTCATCTTCTATTTTGCTATCCTAAAATGAATAAATAAGAATGGTATTTTAATTTCATGGAGGGTCCCTCCATTTATATCCTGGCTACTCAAAATGTGATTGAAAGATAAGCAGCCTGGGTATCACATGAAAGCTTATAAAGAAATGTAGATTCTTAGATCCCACCCTATATCTATGCAATTAAAATTTACGTTGTTGACAGAATTGCAAGATCATTTTTATATACATTAAAGATTAAGAAGCACCTATTAACTTTACAGTTTTTCCTAGTTTTATTATGGTTCCTTGCCTTTTCAACACCTCTATATAGCTCATCTCAGACACTCAGAAAATTACTGTTCTTTGTTACATGCAGACAATAAGCAGATGGAAGTCCTCAGTTTCCTGTTTGGGCACATCTTAAACAAACAATGAGAACTTTCTTAATTTTCCAGCATCCTTCTTCCCATGTTTCTCTTTCTAACTTAATTATATTTTGAGTAAAGTAACTAAAAAATATGACTTAACAAATGTGAAAATGTTCCAAGTATGTCTCATTAGAATTATTCAATTGTGAGGAATAAGTGTTTTAGCCAGCTTTTTCATTGCTGTGACTAAAAGACCTGGCAAGAACAATTTTAGAGGAAGAAAAGCTTATTAGGGATTTCACCATTTCAGAGGCCAAATCTATTCCTTCTGGCTCAAGATGAGGCTGAACATCATGGGATAAGAATGTGGCAGAAGAAAGTGGTTCAAGACAACTCAGGAGGAAGCAGAGAAAGATTAAGCTCATCTTACCAAATATATACCTCAAAGACACACCCCAATGACCTACCACATCCAGCTACAGCCTACTAGCCTACAATTACCATTCAGTTAATCCCATGAGGGGATTAATTCACCAATTGGGTTAGATTCTCATACCCAATCACTTTAACTCCAAACCTTCTTACATTGTCTAACACATAAGCTTTTGTACGACACGTGACATTCGAACCATAACAATAAGGTATTTCTACTTAAGCCATCTAGGGAAAAAGCAGTTTAAGATTTCATATAGCTGAATATGGTGGTGCATGTCTGTAATCCCAGTGAAGTAAGAGGCTGAGACAGGAAGATTGCAAGTTCAAGGCCAGCCTCAGAAACCTAGTGAGGCTTTAAGCAACTTAGCAAGGCCCTGTTTCAAAATTAAAAAAAAAAAAAAAGGCTGGTGATGTGGCTCAGTGGCTAAGTGACCCTGAGCCTGAGTTCAAACACCAGTACCAAAAATAAAATAAAAATAAAAATAAAAAAAAGTTCGTATAGAGTAAGTTCATATAGAATGGTTTCAGTGATGGGCTCTCAAATGTCTAAGTCCAGGATAAATAAGAGGGTTAGCGTCTGAATTCAAGGTCATGTAAGTATTTGATTAGCAGTTTTAGAAACTTCTCCTGGTGATTTATCTACCTCTGTCTCCACCACAATTATCACCATTGTCTTTTTCTCTCGTTTTCTTTTCCAACTAGAAAATACTTTTTCTTCATATTCAAGTTCTAAAAACTGAGGCTATGATTGACCAATCCCATGTACTAAAGTACACAGAAAAGTATATCAGTATATGAAAAAAAACTTCCTTGGTCAAATCATTAGCTCCAGTCCCATCTCTAGGGCTTGGCTATTAGAATTATTTGTTTTAAAAATAGGCATTCAGTAAGGTGCAGTGGCAAATGCCTATAATACCAGCAGGTCAGAAGACTGAAGCAGGATGATCACAAGTTCAAATCCAGCCTCAGCAATTTAATGAGGCCCTGAGAAACTTGGCAAGGTCCAGTCTCAAAATTAAAAAAATAAATAAATAAAAAGGACTAGGAATGTATCTTAGTGTGGTTAATTGCTCCTTGGTTCAATCCCTGGTACTAAATAAATAAATACATAAATAAAATGAATATGTTAAAAAAAGAGACTTGAGAAAGCTGGTTTCCTTTAGAAAGGGATATGCATAGATTCTTCTGTCCAATTTGTACATAAGAAAAAGTAAAGAAATAAATTTAAAAATTTCCAAGTCAGTGTTGAAGAGTCAGCTGTCTCATTATATACTTGGTAGTTGTGACTAATTGCCAAAGTTCTGCATTCTTCTGCAAGGCATATTATTACGGTAAGAGATAAAATGTGGCGTCCATTGTCTCATTGGTTTAATATTTTTAAGCAGATATTTATTGAGTCCCTACACTGGTCAGATATTCTGCAATATGGGATTATGGAGACTCACAGAGTCACTTAGCCAAACAATATGGAAATAAACGAGAATGAATAAATTGTTTTAAAGACCAAAATACTGAGAATTAAACACACATTGCTTGGTAGTTATAGGTCCTGCTATAAATGCTAGGTCTAGGGCCTTGCCTTTTCCTTGGGCAAGAGGATACATAAAAAGAAAAATGGTAGTACTCCGCTAATCAGCTCTCTGGAAGCAGGCATTCTAAGCACTGTGAGTCATAGCTTTAGTTTAAATATTGGGCCATTTTATTTTGATATATAAATCAAATGATAAATTTATAACAGTGAATTGAGAGAGACAAAGTGTAGGATTCAAAGGTGTATAGCATGGAACACAATTATCACTTTGCTGAAAGCACTAGGTTTCAAAGGTCATCACACTCTCCTGGTAGTGCCCTATTTCCAGGTGGAGTGATGTAATTGGAAATGTTCTACTTTTTCAAAATCTATTTTCTAGCACAGTTAGAACTTAGTGAAAACTGAGCTATAGTGGGTATAAATGATTACCATGCTGATGATATCATGTTATCAGATTCATTTGCTGCCATATATCTCCAAGGAAAGTATTAAAACTATTCTAAGAAAGGAACAAAAAGGAGACCTATGTAATAAGTGAAAAAAAAATCCAGTAAGATCTTTGCAAGGATTCTCCTAGGGATCCTATATCTTAGAACAACATTGAACCTGTACTAGAGATACAGCAAGCCGTTGTTTTTATTTTTGCTTTCTATTGCATCCTGTCAATTAGGAACAATTACTAGCACAGAGTGTAGAGCTCTAGAGAGAACATGAGGAGAGTACTAGTCTCAGATCCTGAATTCTTTTCTTAACATGGGAATTATTTTTCTTATTCTTTATTTTTTTCTTCTTTCTGGGGGGTAGCTTTGAAAGGAAGAATTCTGGGGCCTCAAGGTACCTTAGCGGTGAAGAGAGATTCATGTACTCAGTAGCTGACTTTTAGTTCTTCCTTTCACAGAAAACTTACATAGTACTTCTGCTCCATGTCAGCAGTAGCTGGTTTACATATGGCAAATTTTACCCAACATATTTATCATTTTTTGGGTCCATTATAAATGGCAATTCATTTTGGCATATGAACCTAGACAATGCAAGCTTCTGGGAATTCAATTTAATAGAACCAATTCAGATCTCATGGAGAAATTGGAACAAAAGCCACAAGCATAAAACGAATATTTTGTTCGGTTTGTTTTCATTAGGTAGGTTGATTTAAATGAATCTTCTTTATTGAATCTATCTAGCTTTGTGTTACTCTACATACTACATGTCAAGCCTATAGAAATAATTAGCAGACAGTAAACTTCCAAAAGGGTTACCAAACCAACAGTGAATTTCAGTAGAAGTGCCAAGGGATGGAAGATATGTGTGGTTGTTTATATTTGTGTGTTTGTATGTGTGCGTGTGTGTGTGTGTGTGTGTATGTGTATGTGTGTGTGTTTTGTTTATTTTGTTTTCCTCCAGTGCTGGGGACTGAACCTACTGATTCTCACATGCAGGGCAAATGCTCTACCACTAACCCACTTCCCCATCCCTGTCTATGATCTCTTTCAGGCTATCCATTGCTGTCCCCATATAGGCATACAAATTACATTCTAAGAAAAGACAGTATGACTGCCTTTTCCTTGGAAATCTCACCTCCATAATCCCCTTCAAAATAGAAATTTTGTAAATGCCACTGTTGATATTCTGTCGACAACACAAGGTGAGATTTTATTAAATCAATTATCATACACATGTTCCTGGTATTCTGCTATCTTTGGAACAAGAAAAAAAATATGTACAATCTCTGACAAGTTCCTGTATTTCAGAGAGTTGATCAAAGACAAACTCCCTCAATCTCTCTTCTTTCTCTCCTTTATCCATGTTATAGCTTTTCTAAATATGTGAAAAGCAATCATCACTAGCCAGAAGAGTCTCTAGATTCTGGTATGTTGTTGTAATCAGGTCAGTTGAGCCTGCTTTCAGTTTATTTCACATCACAGGACTGTCATAAGACAGTGCTTTCTTTGGAGCAAGTACATTCAAATGTCACCAGGTTATGAGCCTCGGGCTACGAAAGGTAAACTAGTGTGGGTGAACACATCATGTTGCAAGGGCATCATAGTAATTGTAGAGACAGCAAAGGATTGCATTGCACCACCATGGAGCCTCAAATACATAAGGCAAATGCAAACAAGCTGTTGTCACCTACCAGGATTGGAAACCCAGGAGTAAAAACTCCTAAGCTGTTCATTACAAGCTTAAATGAGCCCATTAGACTTACATTAAGCTTAAGAGAAAAGAGGAAATAGTGTGACTGAACTGTCAGGGATGCAAGATTTCCTAATGCAAGAGAAGGATCACCATATATGCTAAAGCTGAGTGTACTGTATTACCTATCTTATTTTCAATTTGGAAAATTCATAAGGCCAACATGAGTATAGCTTTTAGGAACTTGTTAAAAGAGATGATAGAAGAAGTATCTGAGCAGCATCATTTCCATATTTGTCTTTTTCTTTCTTGCTAGGAGTACTGCTGAGACGAAATGGGGTTTGGGAGAAATACTTGTTTGTTTCTGGTATATTTGGTGCTGATCAAAAAGAATCAAACAGAAAAGAAACCATGGTAAAATTTTGAAATCTGATTTTCATCAGAAGTTTATTTTGATTTTATTATGTTTGATGCTAGTGAAGGATAAGACAGACATGAAAGGTTTTGAGTATAGATTTTAGAACTGAGCGTTGAGCAAAACTGACAATTCATATTCTTATCATATCCTTTGGAGACTTAAAAAATAGAAGTTTCCTTGATTTTCTGACATCTTCACATCTCATCCTGCCCCAAACTTGGAGACTCTCTAACATACATAAAAGTTGAAAAATGCAAGCAAAAAAATTTTTTCGGCTGCAAACCTATAAAGAAACAGACAACAAAAACCCCATACAACCAAGCAAACAAACAAAAAAGCCAGTTTCATTTAAATGAGGTTGAAGGCTCTCTTTAATATAAGGTAGTTGGCTCCACAAGGGTATTTGACCTAAAATCTAACTATCATAAATAATGAACTGAAGCAGAATGTAAATTACAGTGCTGAGACCGACTTTTCTCTGCTCGTTTCAGGTCAAAATGCAAACTCAAATTAGGGGAAAGTATTTGTGTTGCCTGGGAATTTGTATTTTTGGTGTATTCAAACAATCCCCAAAAATCTTCTAGGTGATTACTCTTAGTTTATAGTTTATTAAAAGCATTATAAAGTAAAGGAATGCTTAAATAGTCCTGTGTATTCTGAACATGGCTCTGGACATGGCAGCTCTGTAACCTCATTCAGTAAAATGAAACGTTCTGCCTTCCAGGCTGCTTTCTTCCCTCACCATCATCATCATGTAGCTATCATTACCACTATTATAACTACCACAATTATCAGAATATTAATAAGTGTATGTTTAATGAGTGACATTAGGCAGAGGAAGCATGAAAAACCTTCACTTCATTAGCCAGGGTAAGTTATCAGACTTAATTAACAACTGATGGCTGTAGTTGGTTCCTATTTCATTGCATCAGCAATATGGATGCCGTATGAATTGGAAAGATAGCTCCCTTTTCAAAGAGAACTTTCAAGGATATCGTTGCTGCCTAGAACACAGTGGGGGCTGTCTATCTCTCATGGGATTCCATGTTCTTCTGAAACGTTCTATCTTCCAAAAACAATCTCAGAGAACAGTTCTTTTCTGAGAACTGGATTCTGGGGAAGTGGTAGAGGGATTACATGCAAGGAACCAAAGGTTGTTCTTGTACTCTACAGTCTGGGATGGGATGGGGCATGGGCCATATTCTCAGTGCTAAGAACAGACTGAAATGGTGTTGATATCACTGCTGCCAAGGTTCTACCTACATTGTTATGCATTGCATCATGTAGTGAGTGCACTATTTGGAACACTACAGAAGAACAGAAGAATCATACAAAGAAGGAAGGCTGAAGGAGCACTGGCTTTAATTTTAATTTCTTCTGAATTAAGTAGCATTGCAAAATCCCAAGTGTACACATTAGTCTACGAAGTGGGAATATTTATGGAAGCGCTCCAGTCACCACTGTGTATGACCAGACTGCTTGCAAGAAGCAAGGATAGGCGGCAGTGCTCAGTGGCGGGAACATTGTGTCCTGCATTAAGCCCTGCTTCCCTCAGAGGCTGTGTGTCAGACGACTGATACCCTGGTTCTGCAGGCGGGTGAACCAATTAGCACATTCCCTAGTCTGGAACTGTAGTTGCTGTGTGTGTGATCTGCATACTGATTCAGCTGAGATTTGACCTTCTGGGCGGAGAAAAACAAGAATCCCAGGTGAGAGAGAACATTGGCCTAGATTTTCCTATCCTCTCTCCCCTGTTTTTTATTTCAGGCATACCAGCCTAGCTCCTTTTTTTTCTGACAAACTCTGAGACTTGGAAACATTTCTATCTCACCTGAGAACTCAAATCAATGTATAGGATAAAAATGATTAAAAATCAAGGCTTTTACCTCCTGTTAATGTCAGAAATAGAACGCAGGTAACTCCTTGTACTAGTGGCAGCATTGGCCCACATGGGGGCAGTGCTAGGTAGTCAAAAGCCTCCAGGAGCTTTCAGGGCACGTAAAGAGTCTGGCAGGAGAGGAACTTTAAATGCATAAAGCAGAAGCAGGATAGTTTTTCATAAGCCTAAGATTCCTTAAAGCCAATCATTACAGTCTTCTAAGTGTTCTTGCTGAAGAAATGAGGATGGAAAGATGTCTTCCGAATTTCCAGCTGCTGGTTGCCACAGCTTGCCAGAAGATGCCGGGGCAATGTTTTGATGGATTACACTAGTTCACTGTGTTTATTTTAATGCATACAGCATGAAACAGACCAACAAACCATTTTTATTAAATTATCCAAAATAGCAGTATATCAGGATAGCTTTTCAGTTTCTTATTGTGAGATGAGTTGCTTTTTGGTAAATTTTCAAAGAAGGAATTTCTAAGTAAGCTGAAAAAGGAAGAGCACATTCATAGCCAGTGGATGGTCACTGGGATGGTGCATGGAGGTTATTGGTGGCTTAATACTGAAAAAATTTCTCCTTTTCGTAGATCTCTTTTAAGTTATGATAGCTACATAAGCCAGCTTTGGTATGATTATGAATTCATCTGATCTGAAAGGTGTTCAGTGTTGAGAAAGGAAGTCTTTTTTTTTTTTTTACCAAGACACTCAGGATCAGCTCTTTTGATTATGTGGTGGGCATATTTTAGAAACTCAAGGAAAAGATTATAATGGTATGCTCAGATACATTCCCATAACCTGTAGTGCTGAAAGTCACAAAGCCTTTGTTTCCTTACTCAGAGGTGGCATGACATCAGGTATACTTTCAGATGGTGCTGCCCCATTCCAACCTTCAGAAAACAAATTTGGAATTAGCCAATGAGTTCTTGATCATAAAATGGCTTCTTTATCAGGTCACATGAAAGCTGAGGAAAGAACTCTTAATGACAAGGTGTGCTACAGTTCTGGGCACACTAAACAGATTCTCACAGACAAGTCAGCAGGCTGTTGTGGCAATACTCTGTACTGAGCAGGACAAAGGACCATCTGCCTCCAACATCATAGGCCTTTGTTCTTGCATCCTCTTCCCTTGTTCTTCCTTCTTTTTCTTTCCCTGTCGTTCATCTTTTGGATAAAATTAAATATCAAGTTCTCTCCAGTTTCTTCTTTAACTTTATCCCTTGTCTGCTGAAACACATGCCAGAGCATTCAATTGCACCCATGGAAATTGTTTATCCCTGAGGGGATCATTTGGTGCTCAAATGGCTACAGATCCTGTGCCAGAACATCAAGATTATAAGAGAAAATTCAGTGTTTGCCTTTTACATTCATTTTGTTTTTCAAAATCTCATTAGTATAAAGGTTATTTCTCCCATTAAATGGCTACTTAGAATAAGGTATATAAAGAGCACATATATTTGTCCTCTTTGAAATGGTGGCTTGGACTGACATGATGGTAAATGGTTGTCCTTTTTCGTGAGTAATTTAAACATGGAAGAAAGCCTCAGTCTGGGATTTGGTAAGTGGAAACTCTTGGATGGATTTTTTTTTCTCTTCTAGCTCCAAAAATGATTAAAATGGCTATGAATTTGAACCTTGTCATAATGTCACCTTAGAGTCATCTGGCAAGTTTTGATAAGCAAGTGTTATGCAAAGATTGCTCTGCACACCCCCAGCACTTCTAGAAGTCAGTTCACAAGCTCCGTGTAGCACTGCGGCAAAATTATATGATTGCTTTGTCTGTGTGGCCACACTATTTTAATGAGCATGCAGGGAAGTGAATTGCATAGATGATGCAGTGATAAACAAGAGATTAATTTTTTAATAAGTGGCAACTTTTGCTTGCTGGATTGTAATTTTCTTCTCTTTTAAAATACTAAGTGGAACCTGTAATGTAGTAACATGGATTCCTATTGCTTTTAGTGTGAGGAAGACAGCATTACGTATAACCTACCCTTTTTCACTGATCAGGTCCCTTCGGGAAGGCTCATAAAAGTGTGTGTTCTTTGTGCCTCTTGCAATGGCAGCACCAGACTCTCACCTCTTCCAACCCCATTTACTTCCTCTTCCTAGTTCCAACTTGATCATTAGCAAGAGAGAGGAGTGGATAACAGGAGAAAGACAAAAAAGTAATTAATTCACTGAAGTGCAGCTGCAAATGAATTTTTGAAATAAATTATTAATTTCCTCTTTAATATTTCTGCATTGATGCTGCTCTGTATCTGGGGATTGAAAGTGAGAGCCGCTTTGCTTCACAGCAGCCAGGCCTTGGGTAGACTGCAGTGTGTCCTGGTAACTCGAATGCATTGCGCTAACGTGTTGTTTCTTTAGCTCAACAGCAACATGTTTAGCCAGCAGCATTTTAAGTACTTGTGGATTTCAAAGTTTACGGTAGGTAGTGGAGGCATGCTGGCTGGGGATGGGTGCAATAACAGGCTAAATGCCTTATTTTTTGTATCTTCTGGTGTCAACTTCCTAAAATTCTGAAACCAAGACAAAAGCTAAACATGTATGATGATTATTAAGAAAAAGATAGCATCATAAATTCAAAATCATTTTGCTATGTAGGAGAGAGGAAAAAATGCTGAATTGAGCAGGTGAAATGAGAATTGAGAGGACTGAGTATCAATGGCATGGAAAAAAAATTACAAATCTTTGTAGCTTCGGAACAACCCTGGGCAGAGATCAGGGCATGGCGGTAGGGTGACAGCACAGAGCTGCTCAAGCACCTCCTCTGGGCTTCACATCTGCAGTCAGCTCTAAGCCCAGATTATAGAATGCACCTTTATCCCTCCCTTTGCTCAAATCAAATGTTATCAGAAAATCTGCTTTCTTTGACCTCTGTGGCATGTGGTTGGAAGGTGAACCTTGGCATTATATGGAAAAACTATTTTGAGCAACTGAAAGCAATGGTACTGTTTCTGTCTTCAAAGATGTTGGCTCCAAATGGCAGTGGAATGATTGTTTCCACTTAAAATGATTGATATGTCTACACACACTTGAGAGATAGAATTTCATTACCAATTCCTTCTGCGGGGACTGACTGAATACAGTTTCAAAGGAAATAGGGAGTGCATTTGTGTAACAGAGTACCATTTTCCTCTATGGAATGGAGGGGAAGAAAGGGCCCATCTATGTTGGGAGAAATTGTGAATGTTAAATAAGGTGAACAAAGATTCGGAAAGAGTGAAACTACGACCACAAAAAATGTACCCATAGTAATTGGGTTTTTAGCTTTTTGTTCTTTGATTGAAATATTTCTATTGGTTCACTTATGTAAGTATTTATTTTTAAGTTACCTGTAATCATTAAACACAGGGGAAAAATAAAGATTATAAAGGCTACCTCACAAAATTTAATTTATTCCATAATAACACTTAAGAATTAATGCTTTCATTTTGTGTGGCATTTGAAAACTTGGAAACTCATTAACATTATCTTACAGATGATTTTAAAAGAGAAAATTAAGAAATCCAAGTTCTAGTTTGGGGGTCAAACATAAGGGAAAACAACTTAATGAGCTCCAAAAACTGTAATGTTCTTTTATAAAACAAGAAATACTTCTGCAACCTAAAAATCTGTTTTCTCTCAAATATTTTTCTCTAATGCTGTTTGGTTACCTCCTAAAGCCATTATTTCCAGCAGAGTCACAGAAATCCTCAGCTGTGTAGGCGGTCCCAGTAAATTTAGCAGCCGAGCCACATTTTGACATGTTAAGAATAGGCGTCCATAAATCTTCCCCAGCTTCTCTTGAGAAGATTAAATCTTTCTTTTCAAGAATTTGCTAAATTTTAGGAATTGCTGTAATATAAAAAAATGACTTGTGGACAAGACTAAAGAAAGAATGAAAGATAATGGAATCCCTTTGTTTAAGAACAAAATCAAAAGCTGAAGGAAAATTCTAGAAATTCTACCTTAGCTACTAGAAAAGAGAAGGTTTGGGACAAATGAAACTAATCTACTTGCAGTAGCACTTGAACCCATGAATAGAGGCATGTTGAAACCTCCAAAGAAGTCTTCATATTGTGAAGAGAGATTTCTGCTTTTAAACATAATCTTTTTAGAACAGAAAGGACAAAAATAAGCTTTCAAGTAAAAGCCACCTTCAAGTAGTCTGAATCTTATATTGTTCTTTTTCATACCAATCAAATGTGGGGCTCCAGGGTCATTTATTTTATTTCCCAAGCTTACTTCAAAATACAGTAGACTTCAAAATACTTTAAAACTCCTAACTTTTCTCTGACCGGAATGGGTTCATTATACTAGGTGGTAGATGGAAGAGGCCTTAGCTGATTAATATTAACAGGAGAAGTTTAGACTTTCTAGTATAAGCAAATGAGGAATTTATTGAATGAATACAAGCCAGGTAAGAAGACAGGGTTAAATAGTCCCTGGGAAGATGTGGTCCAAATTTGCCCCAAGGTAGCCAAGTGAGAGACCATTCCTTCCCCAGTGCTGGGTGGAAATGACTCTATACCAACCATTTTCCAAGCATGAATTTTTCCTCTCTGATAGTTCTGAATACCAGGAAAGAATATCTAACGGGCTTCATATGACCATGAGTCTATCCATTAACTGAGGATAAACCTATGTAGAGCTATCAAAACTGGAATGGTGGAGGAGTAGTTCCCTAAGAGAAACACAATTCTGCTACCAAATGAAAAAAGACCATTGAGCAGCAAGAAACAAGCACTAGAAAATATAAATAGTGCCATTAGAAACCAAGCTAAACTTCCCAGATTTGAAAAGTTGATCTCTCTTATCAGTACTTGCTCATCTCCCCTGTATCTTAACCTTTCCGAAAATCAGGACAATTGTTCAAATAACTAACAGAAACATAGTTTATCTACTATTTGATGGTATAGGTGGAGAAGAAAAGAGTCTTGGAAAGAGTGAGGTGCTTCATCAGACACATAATAACCCACCTGCCATCTAAAGATGTCCCTATTAGGCAGACCTATGCATATTAGACATATTAGACCTATACAGAGCTCCACGTTCACAGAAAGGCATCAAAACCATATGCTTACCTTTCTCTTGTCCCTTTAATGAACTGTCTCCTATCCTACCTGGAAAAGGTTGAGTCTTGCTGTTTTAGATCACCCTGTTACCAGGATGCCTCTTTAACCATGAGCTATTGGCACTATTCTTTGCTAAAAGTCCCCCAAAGTGTGGTTATGTTGTGACCCTCAGCATCTGCAGTTTCAAGATTACTTTCTAAGGATATCACTTTGGACAATAAATGCTTTTGTTCCTCTCTGGCAACCTCCAAACCCATATACCAAGCCTGACTCATAAAAAAGAATCCACAACATGAAGAATTAGTTCGTGCAAGAAATTTATTTTGCCTAAGGAAAAAAATATATATTTAAGTATTACTATTCTCTGAGCTTTGTATTTCTATGCCTGGAACACCTAATGCATATTTAATCCATTTTCATTGACTAAGAAATAGAGTAACTGAGGCAATAAATGATTAAATATTTACATATGTCTAGTTATTGACCAAATCCCTTCTAGAAATGTTTAGGGAAGAAATTTTAGAGATTATCTTATCTAACAATATCATGCATTTGTTTGGGCATGGACGCCTAGAGAAGAAAATGACTTCTCTCTAGACTAATCTGTAATAGGGAAAAATAACTCTAAGTGAGATATCTAACTTTAAATCCAATACTTTGAGACTATAACATCCATGCAAATATAATTATATCTATACATATATGATCTCTCATATATGTATATATATATATGAATACATGTATACATACATAAATACCCCTGACTATTTAAAGGAATGGTGTTAGAATAATAAAGATGTAGGATAGGCCTTGAGGTGAAGTTTAGACTCAAGAGTGCCTAATTGTAATCTTAGCCTTGTAAGTGGTTCCCTTCTAAAAGAAAGAGTACCCTCTCATCCTCCCCATAATCTTCACTATCAGCACACATCCTGGAGACCCTCCCAGGGGAACATGTTCTGGGGATATCATGATAGCAAGCTCCTCTATATAGTCACAAGATTTTCCAAACTTGGAACTTCAGAGCAACTTTAAGTTTTTATTCTCTCATTTTCCTCAAATTTCTGCCCAAATTCAGAAAAGTAGCCTCCTCTCTGTGTCTCTATCACGAGAATGAATGTATAGTGACCAGAGGACCACGCTAGCACCAACCTTTGCAGTGTCCTGATCACCCTCCCAGTGGGGCCATGTGCAATAGTCTGTACCTTTCTCCTTTCCTCTCAATGAAAATGTTTCCTATGGCCTTGTCACAATTTGCTAAAGACTCTTCAATTTTGGTTACATAACTAAGAATTGTCTAGTCTATTTCATGACTGGACCTCATTCTCTGTCTCTTTCTTTCTTTCTTCCTCCTCCTCTTCCTGCCTCTTCACCCATTTTTCCTCCTCCTCCCCCACTTCCTTCTTCTTTGCTTTTATTGATGCAATTATAGTTGTATATAATAATTGGGTTCATTTTGACACATGATGTGGTTTGGAACAATATTTATCCTGTATTGAAGATTGAAGACTAAAAAAATAAACTTGATTTTTTCTCTTATTAGTATATTATTAGTTTCACATAATATTTGGGTTAATTTTGACATAATCATACATCCATGGAATTTAATTTATTCCATTTGAGTCCCCAGAGCCCCCCTTTTCCTCCTTTCTTTCCTCCCCTAGTCCCCTTCTTCTATATTATTTGTATAATTTCCATTCATTTATATAAATTTTTAATTGGTGCTTTACCAATATACATAAAGGTAGATTTCATCTTAATATATTTATACAGGCACATAGCATAAATTTTCAAATTCATTCTTTATTTCCTCCTCTTTCCCATTCCCTCCTCCCTTCCAATCAATCTTCTTCCACTCTGCTGATTTTTCCTCTGAGGTATCCTACCGCGTTCTGTCATCCCTTTCCACTTACTTTGCACCACATATAAGAGAGAACACTTGACCTTTGATTTTCTGAGTCTGGCTTATTTCACTTACCATGATGTTCTTCCGTTCCATCATTTACTTGCAATGCCATAATTTCATTCTTCTTCAAAGCTGAGTGAAACTCCCTTGTGCGAATATACTGTATATTCTTAATCCATTCATCTACTGATGGACATCTGGGCTGGTTCCATATCTTGGCTATTGTGAGTTGTGTTGCTATAAACATTGATATGACTATATCACTATAGTATGATTTTGGTTCTTTTGGATAAATACTGAAAGTGTTATAGTTATGTCTTATGGTGATTCCACCCCCATTTTTCTGAGGAATCTCCATACTGCTTTTCAGAGCAGTTGTATTGATTTGCAGTCCCATTAACAGTGTATAAGTTTACCTTTTGTCCCATATCCTTGACAGCATTTATTATTATTATTTGCATTCTTGATCATTGTCATTCTTACTGAAGTTAGATGAAATCTCAGTGTCGTTTTGATTTATAGTTCCCTGATTGCTAGATATGTTGAACACTTTTTCATGTATTTATTGGCCATTTGTATTTCTTCTTTTGAGAAATGTCTGTTAATCTCTTTTGCCTATTTACTGATGGGGTTGTATTTTATTATTATTTTGGTGTTAGATTTTCTGAGCTTTTTATATATTCTGAATATTAATCCCCAGTCAGAGGAGTAACTGGCCAAGATTTTCTCCCATTTTGTGGGCTCTCTCTTCATGCTCTTTATTGTTTCTTTTTCTGTGTAGAAATTTGTGTCATACCTCTTCTTGATTCTTGGTTTTATTTCTTGTGCTCTAGGATCCAGGGAAGTTGGTGCCTGTACCAATATGTTGGAGTGCTGACCTTATGCTTTCTTCTAGTAGTTACAAAGTTTCTGGTCTAATTCCTTTGGCTTTAACTCACTTGAATTTGACTTCTGTGCAGAGTGAGAGAAAGGGATTTAGTTTCATTTCTCTGCATTTGGATATGCAGTATTCCCAGTACCATTTGTTTAAAAGACTGTCTTTTCTCCAACATATATATTTGGCACCTTTGTTAAGTATCAGCTAATTGTAACTATGGGTTTTGCTCAGTGTCTTCTATTCTATTTCATTGGTCTTCATGAGGTCTGGACCTCATTCTTGAGCTTCAGACTCACATGTGCTATGCCCTAATAGACTTCTCTATCTGGAATCTCATAGACATCTGGAGTTCAATCAATTTAAATGGAATTATTAATCAAACCTACTTTTTATATCCTGTTGCCAAGCCAGAAATCTGGTCTGCATCCTAGATTCCACCTTCTACCTCATCAACCTAATCTCATTTGGGAATTTATATGCATTGCATTGATTCCATCTCTAAAATATTCCTTGAAATTTCCCATTTTCTGCCATGCCTCAACCACCTGTAGTTCGTGTCAGGGTAATGTCCTTCCAGCTGGTATATTTGCTCCTAGTCTTGCCTCCCTTCAGAGCACCAACCATGCTGCAAAGAAAATTACTTTCTTTTGTTGTTGTTGAGAGTTTTGATATTGGATCTTGCTGCATTGCCCAGGCTGGTCTCAAATTCCCTGCTCAAATGATCCTGCAGCTTCAGTCTACTGAGTAGCTGGGACTACAGATATGACATACCATGCCCACCTTGAAACTCATCTTTCTGAAGTGCAAGCCTCATCCAGATTCTTTCTTGCCTCAATGGCTATCCAATATCATTGGCATGGACGCAAACTCTTTGGCAAGGTAGCATCCATCCATTTCCATGCTTTTCAAACTAGGCAAGATCTTTCACCTTTCCACTCTATTCAGAGCCTTCTCTATTGTGTCTGTGGGAGCATGGTAGACCATCTCCTCTGGAGCAAACTGTATCACGTTGCATTTCGGAGGCCCCATCCTGCTGTTTAATTTCTGTCTTTTTCTACATACATTTCCCATTGTTTGGGATGCCCTCCTCTTTGTCTGGCTTTGTCTCCACTTAAATACCACTTTGTGTTTTTCCTGACTTTTTCAGCAGTTTTACCACAGTATTGTGCCTTGTTTTTATCCTTGGTTATAGCACCTCTGACCCTGCATTGCAATTCTTGCTACTGGTTATCATTCACCTCTTTCTTTCTTGATGACTGATAGGGTGTCTGGCACTTATCAGTGGTAGAATAGTCACTTATGTCATAATGGGTGGTTTTTGGTTAACTTGTTATCATCTCAAACAATGGTATTGAACTAAATTCCTGAATTCATGCTATAATCCAAAGGCCTGGAGTTATGGTCACTATAGTAAGAAGAAGAGCAAACATTTTGAGTATGGCAATAGTTTGAGTTCTATGAAAGTTCATAGAGGCCAGAGGCTGTCAATGAAATCCATACGCCTTAAAATCTCTTGCCAAGAAACCCTATACTAGAGGCTGAAATTAATCAAATACCTGATGTGTGCATTTTGTTAACCTTGGCTAAGTCCCTACAGGGCTTCTTCTCTCTGTTTTGATGCTGGTGGCTCTGGTTCCATTCCCTGGAAGCCACACACTGTGCTGGGGCAGCAGGCCCACTCATTAGCTCTATTCTGTGAACAAATGGCAAGGTGCAGTCTCAGAGAGTCATTAGAGTCATGTGTTGAGCAAATGGGGTTGGAATGCCACAAGAGAATTTGGGCACCTTTCAAACTATCCTTGTACAGATTTGGTTGGAGGTGTTTAGTTTCAGTGGACAGGCTTTCTCATCTGATTATGGAGAAATTTCCTTAGAATCTAAGTATTAGTAGGATTTTAAGAGTTTGAGTATTGATAGGATTAAGACAAATGCTAAAACAAGCAAAAAAGCTTAGCTCCAAAAATTCAGTCTGATCACTGATGGACTTACCCTCAGCCCTTCCAACCCACCCAAAACTGGACAGTTGAATGGCTGCTTTTTTTCATCTTCAATGAATTTATCATGTACAATGTAGAGAAAAATAAGTTTTATCAAATACTTTAAAAAAGGAAAAACAGATTTTTCTTCAATGATCTTCCTTTTTGGGCCCATCATCTGAATTAAGATCACCATGTCTATTCAGAATAGCCACAAGAACATGAGACTCAACCTTCTGATATGTGAAGTAAGGGTCTTTTGAATCCTGTGCTACCCTCTCCAACTTCACCAAACTCCAGGAGGATCTAAGTCATCTCAACTATTTGGCTTAGTAAGCACCATGCAATGGGCAAATGAAACATTAACAATTTACTTTATATTGTGTTTCCATTTAGGAGGATAAAGGGGAAAATTCTTTCATTGGAATATCTATGCTACTAGTTGTTTTAATACCCATTATTTAAATATTAGCATTAAATAAGCAGCATTACATTTGCATATATTACCCATGAGCGGTCAATAAAACCTCCAGAAAGCTCGTCTCTTGATCTTACCTGTCAGTAAACAGAAAATGATATGGGTACAAATCTCAAGTTCTAATATTAGAGGGTTGTTTGGATATTCTTGTTCTTATATTTACCTTGAAAAATTGAGATCTGATATAAAAAAGACCCATTTCTCTAAGAACTTTCATAGGGTCTATAATTTAGAAAATAATATTTTAAAGGCAATTTTCAGTACAATGTTTTGATACAAGAAACAATTCCAAACCCAGTCCTGGCCCATGCAGTGAAAGTATGTCACAACCATTTGAGCCTGAACTGAAAGTACCATTTAAAATCCAATCCAGTCTTCGTCGTGAAGATAGTTGTATGAAGCTCTTTTTCTTGCTCTTCATCTGGTAAACACGATCAACTTCATCCACTTAAGACCTCTTGATGAAGTGTTATGGCTTCTAAGGAAATTTAAATATAGGAAATATATTTTTTAAGAATGCTCAGAGTATGATTTTATGTTTTCTATCTAAAGATGTAAAATGATATTTAATTTTAGATTTGTGTTTCCTCCAAAAACATTCATTTCCTAAAGTACTATTGGCTGACTAGGGTGGTGAGGTTATGGGTGATTTAATCCCCTTATACATTCATTCTCTCTCCCCCATCCCTCTCTTCCTCTCTCCACACACTTACACATTCTACGTATTTTCTTTTTAAAAATGTTTGTAGTACTGAAAATCAAACCCAGGACCTGGCATATGCTAAGGATATGCTGTATCACTGAACTGCACAGCTAGTTCCGTGACATGTTTTCTAAATCAGGCTCTGTGTTGGACAACGTTATGTTTTGGATGTAAAGTGCCCCTCAAAAAGCTCCATGTAATGCAAAAATGTTCAGCAGCAAAGTGAATGATTGTAACCCAATCAGTTTGTCCTAGTTTGAATGACTGGGTGGTAACCCTACGAAGGTGGGGCATGCATAGAGGAGGTACATCACTAAAGGCAAGTCCTGGAAGGGTGCATCGTCCTTGTGACTCCCTCCTCTCTCTCTGTCTCTCCCCCCTGCCACAAACTAAACAGCTTCCCTCTACTGGCCTCTTCCAGCCTGATGTGCTGCTCACCTTGGGTCAAAAAGCAGTAGAGTCAGCTATCTATGGACTAAAACCTTCGCCAATGAACTTTTTGTCCTTTAAGCTATTCTTGACAGGTATTTTGGCCACAGAACCACAAAAGCTAACCAAGATAAATAATAAAGATAAACAATGAGCAAGAGGGGAGAAGACCAATAAAGAGGCAGTGAGTATAGAACATCGTAAATACAACAAGAATTATATAACAGAGTGCTATGCTATCCAGAGGAAAGAAAAGGTAAAGTAGTATTACTGCAAATTTCAGATAAGGGATTGTTCTTTTGTTTAGGGTTTGTTACAATTCTACCTTCAAGAACATTGTGATGAAAAGAATTAATTGTTCTTAGGAGAGGAAGCATTGTCTTCCAAGAGAGTCAACCTGACTCCCATTTGGACATAATTCCCAGAACTAAAGTCAAGGAAACATTCTCCAGTATAGACATTTCTTTGCTAAATAAACATAGCTCTTTGGTACCTCTAGTCTCTGGCTTCTGTTCCTGTTTCCAACCCCCTTATAGAAAAGGCACTGCTCGCTGTCACCGGAATATGACTTTCAGCTGTATCTGTTTTCCTATCTACTGTTAGGTTACTAAGCTTCAAAGAGAGGTCTAATTTATGACCTATGGTGTGTTCAGACCTGTAGCTCCAGATAAGGATTCTCCTTCTTATATAATACATTTTAAAATTAGAGCAAGAAGCCTGCATCAGTGCGGGATTTCTACTGTTTAGCTTTGAGTATTCCTGAAGCCTTAAATTGAAGGAATACAGGGCTGGCGAGCCACAGTAATTAGTGCTGGTGGCAGGAAGGCTTGTAGCAATGTTGATGAAAAGAAACTATAATTTCTGTTAAACTCCTTAGGGTCTCCTTTCTGAAAGGAAGACTTGCTATGTTTCTTTTTAAAGCTTGGATCAAATAACTCAAGCAGACACTGTGACAATGCCATTTGCAGGAAAGAAACCTACAGTATGACTCATTCGCCCACCAAAATGACACTCTGTACACCTACTTGTTCCTTGCTTTTACTTTCTGAGTCCTCTGAGTCAAAGCATTTGGAAGTCAGTCTGCATGTCAAATCCCCAAGAAAATTCACTGGCAGCTATCTTTTCTGTTCATGCTTATCACTTTGCCTGTTTTTAGTGTGGGTGGAGTAATGAACAATCCAGTGATTATTGACTAATAAGGTCTACATGTGGCAGAAAACTCATTTTTCTTTCCAGGTTAGCACAGGTAATATGATTGCTTTCCTGCTCTCCATCACTTCTTGAACACTAATAGAAGATTCCTTTGCCTTCATGGTTCCTCTAGTTCTATAGTTCATCCCAACTCTCCTCCCTAAGAGCTTCCCCACTAAGGATAAGCTTGCACACCAAGGTCAGTCACTGTCCTTTTTACCCTACAGTACATAATCAATGGATTTGCCTTTGAGAGTATTGGGAAAAATTCTAAATCAAATGGTGACAAATTACTTTCAAAGAATTAAATTTGGTGCTCATGTCATGTCCAAATACCACCAAGAACAAATATACTGCACACATCATGCTGAATGTTGAATGAACACATCAATACATTGTAGAGCTAATGTCTAGGATTATATGATCATACATCTTTATTCAGAAATTTCTGTTGCACATCTGTGTGGTAGGCAGATTCACTGTGCTTCTCAACATGAACTTGACTCCATCATCCTGACTCCAGACTGAAGGACGGTTTTGTTTATTTAAAATAGATGAAAATTTCTATTACAAACATTACTTTTCATTTTGAAATGTATGTCTGAAACTGAAAAGAGTATGAAAGTACCCTTTTATTCTGTAATACTAGACACATTTTACATCAGAGGGAAACCAACTACATGGTTAAAATTATCCTAGAAGTAAGTTAGCTCAATCATCCCATTCACAAAGGAGAAAACTGTGATCAAATGTTTAACATAAAAATGTGAAAAGGGTAGTCATAGACAAACTTAGGATAAAAACACTTGTCTTCCCTCCATATTAGACTATCTTTGTGAATCCTTCATTTTTATTAATGTTTCTTAATTGAGTAATACCCTATATTTGTCATTATTTTAGAGTTAAAATGATTACAGATTTTTATAGATTGTGTTTGCCTAAAATGAGATTATATCTATTTTTTCCCTAAACCCCCCAGCATTCTTTCCTAGAAAAATATTCTCAATTTCAACCACTGTTATTAAGAAGTTTTTCCTTATGCATTTCTTGAATCTGAACAAATTTCACTGTGTCTTTCAGCGGAGGTGAAAACTAATAAGAAACCATAATTTATTGAATGAAAACAGTTCATTTATTTGAGGACAATTAACTAACCCCTTTTTGGTATTCTATTTTTTCCAGTTAATTTACCTCAATTACCTTGCTTCTATATGAGATAACATGTTGATATATTTTTGACCCAGAGTGAATGCTTATTAAGATAGGATTGATTTATTAGCATTATTCTCTTTATCAAATATTTTCAAGATACTTTATCCATGAATATCAACAAGGAAAGGGAAAAATGGGACATTTGTCTAGTATGTATCATATATCAGCAGCAGTTTAGCTACTGAGTAATATTAATCCTCCCTGTATCATTGGGAAAATTGCTTCTGGAATCTTTACATTTTCAAACATGAGAACACCAAGGCCAAATAAGGTTGAAAAACTTGCCAAGTGTCACAGAACTAATGAGAGGTGGGGATAAGACATAAATCCAAGTCTATCAGTAACAAAGCCTATTCTCTTCCCATGACAGTGCTGTGACTCACTGGCAGATGAGCAAAAGAGACCCTCTCTGTGGATAGGATTTGGAATCTAGAAAAGTTAAATAACATATTTCAAAGTTCCATTTGTAAGCCCTGGAGAATCAACCCCCATTCCTGAATTCTGGACTCGAGATCTGCCCAGATTGTGTCCCTAAGTCCACCTTTTCCCATCTGTGTGTGAGAGCTGGAACACTCAGGATAGGTTCCAGATTGACATCTAGTGAGGTGAATTCCCCTAGAGTTATGTAGAATGAGTCTGTCTTCTATTTTCTTTTCCTACATAGCAGCTCATAATGACTCGTCTGTGGCTGGCTGTTAAAGTGGTTGGCAGGCCTGATGCATGCAAGAAGCTGGGGTAACAGAGCCAGGATGTCTCAGTTGGTTAAGGATGAGACTAGAGGGCCCAAGCACAGTTTCTGATTCCAGCTCTTGCTTTGGGCAGTCACTAAATGTCTCTCTGCCCAGTCCTCCCATCGGTAAAATGGAGAGAGGAATACTGATGAACCTCTCAGAGAAGCTGTGAGGCAGAACCCATCCCTGATTAACACTGAGAATTTTGGAGATAGAAAGGGCAGTGGAAAAGTTTAAAACTACTTCAGTGAAGGAATCATTTGATATAAATGTGATTAAAATTATTCTAGTTGGCAACTCTGCTGCAGCAAACCTTCAATATACATTGGCTGTTATGTGTAGCCAGTCTTTCAAGAACTGCTGTAGCAGTAACTGTCTTGTGGAAATTTTGTAGGAAAATAGTGGAAATATATCAAACAAAAACTGTTCATTGGATACTACATTCTGTATCCTCTCACTGAGCCTCTTGGGGTCATCTGGTAAGTCTTCATGTTTCACATGCTCTGTGGTACCTACTTCAAAGCCTTCCAAAAGAAACTATCCATTGAGTGTCATTAATCATGATATGGTTCAAGGCCAAGAGGAGCAGTAATGAAGGGTCCCTGGGACTTTCATTTTTAGGTAGAATAGCTAATGGCTTTGATTTGCCTTGTGGTTACATTTCCTAAGTACCAAATTGTTAGGAGGTTCCATATTCTTTCCAATTTCTCTGGGCTTCCTGAATATACAATTAGCTGCACAGGTGTGTGGCTTAGGCACATACCCAATAAGCTTTACTTCACCTCAAACTCATTAGAAAGTGTCCACCCACACCTGTCCAGGCCTGGGTGGAGTCCTCTTTTACAGTTTTATTTCTCCAATTATATGAGGAATAAGACTTATTGTTGGAAAGATAGGGCTTATATGCTATGACTCCACTTTGGACCCCCAATTTTTTTAAAAGAGAAGTCACAATTATAAGAGAGAAAAGTGAAGACTGTCAAGAATTATTCATTCATTTCAGTTTGAATAATAGTATTATTCAGACTATTAAGTATTATTCATTCCTTTGCTACTTTGAGGGCTGGGGTTAAGGGTAGACCAGCAGCAATGATCCCTCCTGGAATCTATGAATATTCAGTCCACCCAAAAGTTTAGAATCAAAATTCTCATTGCAACAAGATCCACAGGTATTTTATATGAACATTAAGAGTTAGAAGCACTGGTCTAGGGTATAGTTTTTAGAATAATTAGGCAAGACCAAGATTATATTAAAAGCCAAGTGCTCTTGGAATTGACAGTGGTATTGGGCCCCATCATTTTTATTGGGTCATAATCTCAAATGGAAAAATTGTGTACTTGCACTGTGCAAGAAATTGTAGAAAGCAAGAAAACTAATGAGGCATAAAGGCTAAGTCTTCCTTTCTGTGCAATTACAAAAACTCCCCCTCCGCACTGCCTGTTTCTGCTCTGATACTTGAAGTTTTCTCTATCTGTATTTGGTGCAACTTCTCCCCGCTTTCCAAGGTAAATAGGGGGCCAGAGTGTATTAAGCCACCTAGCTACTGTTCTGTCTCACCTGCATCAAACTGACAACGCTCTGAAGAACTCAGACTGGTGTTCATCATCAAAAATCTTAAGTCATAAGAAAAAGGAGGAAGAAGCAGGGCAACTCTCTAACTAGCTTACTTTGGCTCCTGGATGCCAAGGCAAATGTTACAAATGACGCGACATCTCTGCTCAGGGCCTCAGTGTGGAAATTACTCAGCAGAGCAGACACAGGCCTTTCTGTTTTACTGCCAGTTATGAGCTTGTGAATAGCACACCACACTGCCCTGATTAGTGAATGCTTTCACTCCCTCCTCATAATCACAGGGACTGGAGTGGAATGATAAGGAGAGCCTCCATGATAGTTAGTGGTGCGGGGATGCTCTTTCTCTCTCCTCTTTTGTTGTGCTTCTCTTTGTAGCAACTGTTTGAAGTGTAATTTTTTTTTTTTTTTTTGGTTTGACCAACTCACCTGAGCCATCAGCAGCCCCATATTTCCTATGTAGTTCCCTTATCACTGTCCTGATTGAGGCTTGAAAGCACCCATGGGAGAGCTTCCGAGGGAGTGCACAGCTGTTAAGTTGTATGATTCCCTGCTGCCTACCAGGAAATGTTGATTTTCCTATTGTACTGCAATGAATAATCACCTTAATTTTATTAGAGGTTTATCTTCAGGCCTTGCCTAACTTTTCTGAAAAGCTCAAGGGCATTCTGCAGTTGATTAAGGGGCCAGTTAGTATCGTGTGAGGGTTTCTTTTGGGGAGCTCATCCAGGCTCTGACATTGACCCTTTCTCTTTTGAGTGAGCAGGCAAGGGCTGATGACCGAGTCAGAGAGTGTCCACGTGGAGCAGCTAATGTTCAGGTGTGTACCACTCATTTTCTTTGGATCCACAGTTAGGGATCTGATGCTCACCTTCTTTTGAATTACTGAAGGACATAGAAAAAAGCATAAGTGGCAAGTGGCTCTATTTAGGCTCTGATAAGAGAGCACAGATGCTGTTTATTAATGGAAAATTTACTCAATCTGTGAGTAGGTATTGAGTTACCTATTAAATAGTGTCAGACTGTTTTCTTTATGATAATAAACATCTAAGTAATTGCAAACATGTATAGATTGCAAATATGATACACCCGTATAAAGTGTCTAAAAGCATGAATTGTACCTGAGTCGTTTACACAGGTGAAGACTTACTTTGAACCAGAGAAGAAAATTGCTTTCATCTTGAATTGTTAACTGTGATCAATTTGGTAGTGGCTGCTTGGAGTTGTGTGTTGAGAAGATTATTGAAGCAACCTCGGGGCTCAATGGAAGAGAAGGCCACACTAAAGTGCATAGAAGGGATGGCAGCATTTGTACAGCTTTCTTTCTCTATGCCATTCACACATCTTCTAACTGTGATTCATTATTGTGTGAAAGGAAATGAAATCTCCAATGCTGTGAGATTAACTCCAATGTTAGCCTGATTGTATGTGGCTACTGAATAAACCAAAGCAGCCTGCTTGAATAAGTGTTACCAGGCTGCCTTAAACATACTACATAGTTCAAGCAGATTAGGGCTTACCTGGTATTCAGAATGCTATGCACTTGTTCCTTTTTGTTGTTGATTCCCAACCCCCACTGTTCTACTTCACTGGATTTGATGTCAGGGGGCTTGAGCTAAAACTCAACTGAAAATGCAATTTAAGATTTGCATGACCACAAGCCAGATTCTTAAATTCCTTAAGTTTGCTTCTTTCTTTGAAAGTTGATGAAAGTAGCATATAAAACAAGACATGTTTATATACTCACATTAGAAGTTGCTGGACTTTAGAGACAGGAAAAAGAAGCCACATGATGAAGTTAGCAGGAGCATAATATAGACACGAAATCAATATTAGTTAAATCTTAACAATCTCCTTTTGAAATGGAAACCAACACCAAAATGTATGGAAAAGCAAATAATTTTAGATACAGATTGGATGAGAAATATTTGAAAAGAATATGAGCATGTATGTGTGGGTCATGCCCCTCCCCACGATGGCAATGGAAATACAGGAACTGTTCACTCTCAAGATCTATGTAGTCACATAGAACTTCTGATATTATATCTTTCCTTCCAAAGTATAGGAACAAAGCCTCTTGTCCAGCTATACTGGACAGACATGTACATGTGTGTGTTACATAGCTACAGAGTTGCCAGTGACTGTTGGTAAAAATAATTGTAGAAGATTATTCATGAAACAGACAACTAAGGCTGAAGCATTGGATTTGGTCAAGATTCCTTGACCAAGCTACGACAAAATGAAGGTGATGAAATTATAGAAATTAATGAACTGCATTAAGACAAAGTCTAAGTATGATTGGGATAGGTTGGTAGTGTTTATTAAGGTGAACATAACCTTGATTACTTTCCATATATTATGCTTGCTGGTGGATTGCCTCAAATGTCCTCGGCTACATCCCCTGGGTACTGCCTCTTTCCAGTGTATACCACCCTTCCATCCAGGAAAGGGTCTGAGGGACAGTGTGGGCTTTGCCACTTAAACATTTTTTGAGCTTGGTAAGTATTTTAACCTCTTTGTATTTCATATCCCTCAATCACCATCATATTATTATGGAGATAGTAATCCATGGAGGTCTGGTAAAGATTCAATGAAATACATGTAAAACTCAAAAAAATAATACGTGGCATGATAGCATTAGGTGCTGTCTCAGTTGTTAACATCACCACTGGCTTCTACCTAATCACCTCAATGGATAAACACTGGACCTGTTGGGTACATCAAAGGATCTCAGAGTATGGTCTGTGGACTCCTGTCTCCAAGCTTCACGTCCACATGGTCAAGACTCTTTCAATAATAATAGTAGGGTGTTATTGCCTTGATCTTGCTGTTGATCTTGCACAGATGAGGCAAAATCAGTGGCAGGAAGAACTGTGGTCCCCTTGATGATGGATCAACACAGTGCTACAATATAGCGCTGGTAGCTTTTATATTTTGTACACGCACAGATGGAGAGTTAGTGTCACAATTCTAAATGAATTAGAAGGAATCTTTTTTCTAAATTCTCAGTATTCATTTCTGATATATATATATACTATATCAGTATTCATTTCTGATATAGAAAATAGTGTGTGTACACTATTTTCTACAGTAAATAGTGATAGATATATACCCACTTTGGTATCCTCAGTTTTTTAAAATTTTATTGAGATGAGTTTTTGTACAATCATAATGCATATATAGTAACAATATGATATGCCCCTGAATAACCCTCTTAATCTTAATCCAGAGTAACCCTCACATTTCTCACACTCCAGTCTCATGACTCCTATATTTCCCCCATAACAGAAATAAATATCTATGTGTATATATATATATATATATATATATATATATAATTGTGCATTTTCCAGAATTAAATGATTGCATTAGTATTATGTGGCTTCTCAGGGGAGTGAAGAGTAATTTTTAAGAATAAAAAGGTTTTGAGGGGGTGGAGCGGTGGCTCAGTGGTTACAGCGCTTGCCTGGCATGTGCAAGTACATGGATTCAAACCCCAGAACCACATACGTAACTAAGTGTAGGAGCAATGAAAGCCATATGAAAAACTCAATAAAAATTGATTTTCTCTATCTCTGTATCTCTCTCTCTCACTGTCCTTCTCTCTTTAAAAAAATAGAGTATTTTAATACTTAATACTTTAAAAAATAAAAAGATTTTGAGAAAGAAATTTGAGAACTATTGGGCTATACTTTAGCTTAGTGTTTCTCAACATACATTCTTGAGCAGGCTTCATCATAAAACATCTGGATTTCTTTTAAAATTTCTAGTTTTCCCAGTTCATGGTCTACTAGATCAAAACTGCCAGGTGGGGGCAGTAAATCTGAATTTCAAATAACCTCTGGTAGTTGAATCTCATGCATAATAAAGTATGACAACTTACACTGTAAATAATAGAACCTCTATACTTTCCAAGGTATGTAAATTAATTTTAACAATGATGGGAGCACGTTGTAGATACTCTTTCAAAATGTCTATTCTGCAACCCTATTTCCTTCCCAAAGGTAAATGGTAATTTTTATCCCATTATACCTGGGATCTGAAGGCTTTCATTTAAAAGCCAGATTCTTCTAATCACATCTACTTCACTGGAATACATTTGCACACCCCCAGTACACTCCACATGGGAATCTCTGTGCCTGTGAACTCTGTCAGGGGAGACAGTCTGAGATGGGAGGGGAAGATCTGGTAAGCAAAGGAAGTATGGTGAGCAGGTCTTTATGATGATGACTTTAATTTGGGTGTGCTCACCAAATTATTGACATTACACTAGGGGATTAATCCAGTTACTCAGAGTGAGAATATCTGGGTTTCTCTCTTTACATAAAAATTATTGTGGTAAAATAGACATAACAAAATTTACCACTTTAGCCATTTTTAGGTATATAGTTCTGTGGCATTAGGTACAACCATCACCACCATCCATTTCCAAGACATTTCATCTACCCCAACTGAAAATCTGTGCCTATTAAACACTAATTATCCTTTTCCTTTTGCCTTCCACTCCCTGGAAATCACCTTTAAGCCTCTTTTCTATCTATGATTCATTCAGCAGCAGGTTTGTAGCAGGTGGTAGCTGGGGTATTCTGCTTGACCAAACCTTATCAAAGCATGTAGGCATGGAGTCTCCCTCGCGCAGGTGCACAGTTCTATCCTCATTAGAACTGGAGAATACTTCAAATTCTTTCACAACTATTTCTGTTTTTTTTTTCTAAACTAAGATTGGGCAATTGTATTTCTACTAAACTTAATTTTGTTAGCTTTAGCCATTGTCCCGAGATGTTAATATCTTATTGAAATCTGACTCTACTAACAAAATGTATGTTCTACTCCTTAGAGAATATACCATCTGAAAATTTCATAACTGTTCATATGATATTCTCATCCAAGTAATTAACAAAATTTATGAGCAGGACAGTGCTATTGAGAACAGAATCCATTGATACCTTGTAGAAACCTCCTTCCAGATTAGTGGGGATTTGTAGAGTCTGCATACCTGATATTCAATCAGCCACTCTCTTTTTTTTTCCTCTCTTCTTTTTGTCTGTAAACAACCTTAGACACTGTCACATGCCTCAGTGAGGTCATTTGATTGATATCTCTGGATTTCATTTATCTCTAGCAATGTAAAAGAAATTTTAAATATATCACATCCTGGGAACAGAGTAATTCTTTGTGAGATAAAGTCAATTAGATGCTTTGAATTCCTTGGAAGGAATCCCTATGATTATTAGAAATAACAAAATAAGTGGCTTTGGAGAGTCCTAATTCTTCTTAACCCTTCTCAACTAGTGGGTAAATGACTTCATAGAACAAGAAGACTAAGTTAATGCAAAACTGACACTCGTGACTTTCTGGATTTTGAACTTGAGCTATTCTTCTTTTCTTTCTTTTTTTTTCAGATTAAGAACATTTCCTTTGTTTTTTAGTTAAGAAAAAAAAGATAGGAAAAAGAAAAGCAGTTCATTCTTTTCTCATTTATCCTTCACTCATTCTGTGCACATACACAAATCAATTAATATGGGTTTATGGATGAGGGAAAACACACACACACACACACACACACACAGACTTTTTTCAATGAAAGCCTGATTTTCTAAGCAGATCGCTTGCTTAGAGAGACCAGGACAGTGGGCCTTATAGCAGAGAGCCCAATAGATCCTTTAACTACTAGAGCACTCCAGCTTTGAAGGTCAAAGTTCTTATGTATTTTTCCTGGTTCACTTAACTGTATCATCTAAACTTGATAAAAATGACCTTACAATGGCAGTCATTTTCTTGAAAATAATAGGAAGTGCTGGAAAGCAACTGAGAATAGTAGAAAGGTAAGCACTTACTGGGCTAGACTATCATGACGACTTGAGTTGGGGGTGTGAGAAGATAGCTTTGCTGTACAGAATCTGAATCAATTACAAACAAACTCCCCCCCTTCCAGGTCCAGGAGCCCAGAAGCCCCTTCACACCAGACTAAGGATGCCAGGAAAAATCAATAAGCTATTGAATTGGATTCTCTGGGGGAGAACACAGTGTATTTTGTAATTTCAAAATAGCTCTTTTATTAGAGAGCTGAAGAGGGTATAGCAGACATTACATTTCTACGAAATGTAAGTCAGGCAACATTCATATCTGTTTTAAAATTAATAGAGTTTCAATCTTCTTTATTTTAGAAATAGATTGAATTGTGATACCTGCTAACTGTCCTCATTCTGATTTAGTCAGCATTTATTAAAAACGGTTTTATATTTCTCTTACTGCATCAGTGAAGCCTCTCTCTGTCCTCTGGACACTAAAGTAAGTATAAAATGGATTGCAGCAAAGCTAAAGAAACAGAGCCTTAATTTTCCCAAGAAACATACATGTATTCAAAAAAATAAATGTTATGGTGTTGGATGTTGGGAGTACAGGAAAGATGGTCTGTGTGTAGGTTTAGTTATCAAAATCCAAAGCATATAGGCTGACAGCTTTTGAAACACATAAACTGTTTCTCTCTCTTCTGTTTCCATAGCAACAGAGTGCACAAAGCCTTAGTTTTTGCACATAGAAAAAAATTGGGAATGGAATCTGGAATTATCTGGAACAAAAGAAGAAGGAAGAAAATGGAAAATTAAACAATTATAGTTTTCAGAAGACTCATACTTATTCAAGGGCCCTTGATATTATTATTGAGAATTTGAATTTGAAGTCATCTTCGGGTAGCTCTGGACATCTGGACAGGGTCTGAATGGTCGGAGCATCCTGCCTACCTCGGACAGCCAGAAGAGCCAGACAAGCAACTGCTTGCTATGTTGCTCTTGAGAAGTTCCATTATTACACCATCCTTTAAGGCCCTTTCCTAATCAGAGTCTGGTTGATTATTAACAATCTCTGCATTTCCTGTTTTCTCCCTCAGTTTCCTAATCTTAAATTTAACAAATAATGGAAGAATGTGACACATTCTTTAAGAGAAAGTGATGTAAAATGAGGCTGAAAAACTGCAAACTACAACCTAGGAAACATCCTTCAGCTGAGAGTTCCAGTGGCCAAGTGTTTAAAGGGCTATCCCAACCCTGAATAGGGAGGTCTCGCTTACTGCCATATAATCTACCAGCTTTTGTTAAGAGGTCTCTGCTTGTGGCCAAGTATCTGTCCATATCCTTCAGATTATCAAACTTGGCAGAATATAAATTTTCAAAATAATCTTCTGAATTTTGGTTGAGTCTGTGGTGATCTCTGTTTTTGTCTTTGATTTTGTTGATTTGCTTCACTTCATTCTTCCTTTTGGTGAGGTTGACAAGGGGTCTGTCAATCCTGTTTATTTTTTCAAAGAACCAACTCTTTGTTTTGTTGATAATTTGTATTGTTCTTTTGTCCTCAATTTCGTTGATTTCAGCTGATTTTAGTTATTTTCTGTCTTCTATTAGCTTTGGTATTGGATTATTTCTCTTTTTGCAGGTGTTTGAGTTGTAGCATGATACTATTTATTTGGGCTCTTTCTAGAATTTTGATGTATGCACTCAGTGCTATAAATTTACCTCTTAAGAATGCCTTCATAATATCCTAGAGATTTCAATATGTTGTTTCCTCAGAGGGGCTATGCAGAAAGAGGAACACTGTCACATTGCTGGTGGTTCTGCAAACTGGCTCAGCCACTCTAGAAAGCAGTGTGTGGAGACTCCTCAAAAAATTAGAGCTGGAACCACCTTATGACCCAGCTATCCCACTTCTGGGTATTTTCCCCAAATAGTTAGAATCAGCTTATTATAGAAATACGGATTCATGAATGTTTATAGCAGCTCAATTTACTATAGCTAGACTATGGAATCAACCCAGATGCCCCTCACTTGATGAGTGGATTCAAAAACTTTGGTACATATATAAAATGGAATTCTACTCGGCCATTTGAGAAAATGATATTATGGCTTTTGTAGCCAAATGGATGGAGATGGAAAAAATATGCTAAGTGAAGTATCCCAGTCTCAGAGACTCAAGGGCCAAATGTTTTCTCTCATTTGTGGAAGCTAGAATACAACTGGAAACAGTCTGTTAGATGGCTAAGCTAATAATAACCTCAACATGTATGAATTTTTACACAAACAGGAGGAACATTGCCTAGGATATCTGGAGACATAGTGGGGAGGGATTAAGAAGGATATCTAGGAGACTGGAGGGAGGGAGGGTGGGGGAATCAACTCAGAAGGAGATCTCTGACCTCCAGGAGAAGTCCATTTAACACAGGGGTTAATTTGGGGGAAATAGAACCGTGGGGAAACTAAGGGGGGAAACCATGGAATGGCATCAGCCTTGGCTAACTATGTGAATATACATTTATTCTTGATTGTTTGATAATGATTCCTCCTCAATTGTAACTCCATATTCAACAAATAAATAAAAGAGATCTCTGCTTCATAAGCGTTTTTCTGAGTTTGCCTTCAATTTTACCTCCCACAGGGACATAAGCATATATGGAAAAGTTTAGCCAGGGCCATAAATATTTTACCAAATGGTCCTTCCTACAGATATAAGAAAATAAAAAAAAGATTCCATTTAGTGAGGAATATAAGCTTTCTTTAAAACAAATCAGAGTTTGTTATATGTGTTTTACTTTAAAATGGAAGAAATGAAGTTTAATGACATTAAACATTAATGTGGACATTAAATGGAAGTGAGAATTGCTATCTTTTATCATCTCCTCCTAGTCTGGAGGTCCTGATGTGGTGTACTCACTATGCTTTCTACTAATCACTTGCAAGTTATTTTAGATAGAGACAAATGGGCATTCCTATGCTTGCTCTCCACTTCTTGAATGATCAAGACTATCTATTGCTCCCTATCTGTTTGGACTCAGTTCTGAATATGCAGCAGAGGCATCAAGATCAGGTATTTGAATTGGCTTTACTTGAGTAATCCTAGAGCAAGAAGCTGATTGCTGGTCTTCCCTAGGGGAAGAAATGCATATAATCCTGCAAGTAGGAAGTTTAAAAAATGCTACTGTGGATCTTGGCATTTTGTACAGAATTCTCAAAGGGATTTTTCTAAATGCAGGACATGCCCTAAATATATAATGACATGATGAGCTAGATTAAATCAGATGAAACCATTACTGTCTATTTGTAAATAATAGACCTTTTAAAGAAGCATATGATTGAAAACATATTTAACCAATAGACTACAATGGCTCCTAAGGGGCTTTTTTGTTTGAATGGGAAAATAAATAAAATGTTTTCTAAAATTGCCAAAACATAAATTGACCTCCTAGCCCACAAGAAAAATTACTGAGCTATGAAAAATTGTATTTAAACATAAAAAGAATAAAAAGACAAAATCTTTATTAACTCAGAGCTCTTAGAAAAGCAATTTTAGAAATTTTCAACTTTGTTAATATTGAAGACACATTGCCTTTTGACTTGCCAAACATGATTTTGGTAGAAATGAGAGTTATATAGAGTGCTCTGTCCTCAAATAGTCAATGTCCTTCTTGGGCACCTCATGCTCTTTCTTCTGCCATAAGTTAATATGAGGTGAGAGAGGATTCATCTTTTTTGCTAGTCTCTCACTTCAATTCTTGAAATCATGTTTTATCTCCTCTATGAAAAATATCACCAAAGGATTCCTCCTGCGTGGAGGGATAGACCAGCTACATGCCTGGCCCTCTTTCTTCAAGGCATATAGAAGAGGTGGATCTCAGAGGTCAATAGTCCTGGTTTTGAGGGAGTTTCGCAGACTGGCAGTGGTCCTGTGGCCCCGTCCATTAACCCCGTAGCAGGCTGTCAGGCCTGCTTCTATGAGGAACTGATGAATCCAAAATTGCTCTGACTTTCCTCTGGCCTATACCCCACCTTGATCATGACTGACTAGTGCCAGCCTTCTCATTTCTCGGTGTATGAATAGTGCCACTCTTCTCTTCAGTAAACCCGTTATGTTTAAGAATTATCTCCCTCTTTTAGCTCTCAAATCATCCTTTCCAAAAATCTTCTCTGGCTTTTCATTGTGTTTTCTAGTGATTTTAAAATCACTCACTTCCCAAGGCACACATTATTCTTTCCTTGTCATCATGTGCTCCCTCTGTTCTTTTCTTTTCCACATTCTCTATAACCTCTCTCATAGTTTCAGTGAAGTGACTGGAAATTGCTTATTCTGAGAATTCAAAATTTACTCTCTGTGAGTTTTCTTTACTCTTAGGTCAGATAGGAAAACTGAAAATTATGTGGAGGTTTGTCTTTATTATGCCCACGAATTTCTCATATATTTGGCCCAGCTCATATCCTCATATTAAGCTCTAATTCCACATTTTCAATCACTTGATAAATATTTTTGTCTCAATACCTTACTGTTGTCTTCATCTAAGCATATGGAAGACATCTTACATAAGATGGGCATGTCATCTTCCCATAAGAGCTCTTCCTGGCCTCACCATTTCTGTCTGGAACATAATCAGCCTTTTTTATTCACCATATTGAAAGTAAGCTTTGTCTTATTTTTCCTCACTTTGTAAATTTAGCCAGTCATCAAGTGTCATTCATCTTTATTTTGAACTTTTTTATTTGCTTGTTCACTTTAATTCTTCTGAATATAAGTATAAGCCATCAATATCCCCATTTAAGAGAACAGGAGTTGATATTACTACCAAAGTTACCGCAGCAGGGGCTGGAGCAGTGGCTCAGTGTTTATGCCTTTGCCTGGCATGCTCAAGGACACGGGTTCAAACCCCAGCACCACGCACACAACAAAGTGTTGGAGCAACGAAAGCCACATGAAAAACAAAATAAAATTAATTCTCTTTCGCGCTCTCTCTCTCTCACTGTCCCTCTCTCTTTAAATTAAAAAAAAAAAAAATAAGCTACCATGGCAGCTTCTGAGTCTCTTCCTTACCACCAGTCATCTTCACTCACTGGAGCCTGTTACAGCTCTCTTCACATGCTTTAGTATTTGTCCTGACCACAGACTTGCGACGTGGCTTTTGATATTTTCAACTCACTCTTAAGTGAAACATGATTGCAACGGTAGTTGTCCAGTGCATTTGTGCTTGTCCAGTGCACAGACTGCACAACTCTGCTCCACTAAGTGCAGAGTGAAGACTAACACCAAATCAGGGTTATCATCCCCATGTTCCACACCCACAGCATGTTGTAAAACCCACTAATACCCGGAGGAAATAGTTTTTGCACAAATGTACCATCTGCTTCCCAGGCAGGGTAGTGTACTCATGGGCTGCACCCTCCCAAGGGGTTCCATCTCTAATTCATGCACAAGTGTTTTTATACAGATGGTAGACTCACCTTGGAAAGGTGAGGAAGAACGTTTTCAGGACAGGTAGAAATGTTGAAACAGATTTGGAATTCTGTTCTGTCTGTCTCCTCTACTTCCTACAGATTTCATTTCCCATAAAAATGTTCATAAAATTTTGCTTAAATTGTGTAATTTGCTACTCAAAGATCTTCCATAATTTTCATTTCCTATAAGATAAGATTAAATGCCTTGGCCTAAGCCAAGAGCATTCAATGATCTGATCTCAGCAGAAATTTTTGACCTTTTTTTCCCCAGCCAGCCCAGCCCAATGTTTTGAACCAAACAAAGGATCCTGTATTCCTGAATTTAGCAAAGGTTTATTTATTTTGTTGTTGTTGATGCTTTTTAATTCCTTTCATAACTAATACAGTGCTTGATAACAGGTATCAATACAATAACATTTGAATACAGGACTCTAATAAAATATTTTTTAAAATAATGGAGTGGTAACAGTCCCTCAGAAATACCACCTTGTACAACATCAAAGATGGTAGTTCAACCCCATTTACCCACAGGGTGCTATAGACTTAATAGAACCCCAGAACAGGTATGATTTCATCAAATCACCTACTGTGGTTGGGAACAGGTTCACATGTTTACACTTTAGTGGAAGTAAAATTGTAAATCCTAAAGGAAATTGCCTAAATCTTGGTTTTTCATTTCCCCTGCAGGTTATCTTTGTAGGTATTATTTCTTTTGGAATGTTGAGATTGTTTCTTTGACATCAGTACAATAGGTAAAAGAGTAAAAATGCAACATACCCAAACTATTACTATGTTCACACGAGCTGAACAGCCAGTGTGGTGAATTGTCTACCACCAGACCTTCCATGCCAACTCCCTGAATGAACACATGAATATAAACTAGTTCAAAAAGTATTTTTTAATAAAAATAGCACATGCCAAATACAATTAAATATATGAAGTTATTTTAAACAATTCATTAGCTCATAGCTCAAAGATTATTTTTAATAGTTGGGGAATTTCAATCAAGTTGGAACAAGTTAGAACCATTCAAATTATATATACAGACATGTGTCTTATCTTTCTAAATATTGTTATGACTTGTACATATGATTAAACATATGAAGTATTATATCAATACTGGCATCAGATTTTATAGTAGAACTTGTAAGTCTGTGTCACCTTTTACTACCTCTACCTTAACTGGCTACTTAGGTGTTTTCTATAACTTTAATAGCAAAATATATTTTAAACACATTTACACATAAATTTTCTTTCCAATTCTATAATTAAGATTTTTAGAAATTTTAACACTATGGTCAAAACTATAAATGTATATTTAAAACATCTGTGATTCCATTACACATAATTCAGGATCTTCATTTCATAAAATATGCTCTGGAGAATAGCTACTTTGGTTTTATCTATTGGATTTATGTTTCTGAATAAAGTTGTTTTCTCCATATTCATTAAATTGATGCACCATATTTTATTTATCAGTACACTTATTCTTGGTCATTTAGGATGTTGCAAAGTTCATTATGACACTAGTTCCATAATGGACATTTTGATGCATAAACTATTTTTTATCATATCTCTTTTCATTTCCTTAAAATAGATTCCTAGAAGTCAAGTTGCTGAGTTTAACAATACAGACTTTTTAAGGCTCCTAACACATGCTGCTAAAATGCTTTAAAGAAACTAAGTGATAATTTACACTCTCCCCAGCAGAGCATCATGGTTCTTGTCTCACTGTACCTTTTCTAGCACCAAGCCCTGTAGTGAGAAAAAACAAAATGAAATGAAACAAAAAACTTTGCCAATATGACTGGTTTTTTAAATCTTGTTATTTAATTTTGCATTTTTAATAATTATGGATAGAGTATTCTTCCAACACTTATGGCCCAATATTTTTTGTAGAATTTGATCATTGTTTTGCATAAGTGGTATGCACAGCCAGTGGATTTTGGTTCTCGTAGAGTACTGTTACACTGAATTAGAAGAGAGCCTTGAAATAATTCATTAATAACTAACATTAATCATGTAGCACTTCATAGTTTATGAAGTATTTCCATGAGTTATATCATTTGATCTTTCAACAAGCTTAGGAGCAGCAAAATTAGGATAATTCTCCTTTATAGATTAGGACATTTTTATAGGGCTGTTCAGGTAGTTAGTATAAGAGCCCCATCAGGTCATTTGTACGTACCTAAAAACCCAGCTATGGCATGCGCTTAAATCCAAATGTTATGATTTTAGTCAGGCATTCCTCCATTTACAGCAGGACTGCTCCATACCTGATCCTCAGAGAAGTAAGGGTGGCATCACCTGGAAGCTTATAGAACTTCAGGGTGTCCGGTCCAGGTGATTTCTAGGCCTAGTATTGTTCCATCAGGACATTTTATATACCTACAAACCACCCTGAAAATATACATACAATCAAATGTGGATAGATTTCAAACAGAATTTATATATAAAATTAACAAGGGAGGAGTAAATTTTAAGTCTGAAGAACCTTAAAATTATTTGTAAACTATTTATAGAAACTTAAAAAAATGAAATCCGTAACATCTGTCAATTACTCTCTTTCTCCAAATAAACACAAGCATCGATAAGAGCTCTGTCTATACTTGGAGGCTTTGATGATTCCATAAGTTTGCTGTCTCCCCACTCCCATATGTAGGAATCACTGGATGTGGTTTTTCAAAATGCAATGGGAAGGACCCCAATCCCAAACAAAGAACAACTGAATCTGCTGTTGTCTGTCTTTTCACATTGAATAATACAGAATTCCAGCCTAATGATTTGCTTGCTATTGGTTAAAAAAAAAAAATCACATGTTAAATTTCAAGAAAGGAGGTGTTCTGTTTGAGAGCCTGCTATGAAGAACCTTAGCAGTGGGTTGTCTCAGTTAACATATCAGGATATCTTTCCTTACAAGTAAATAGTAGTGTACTAAATTATCAGTAGGCCAGTCCTAGGCTCAATGGTCTGCTTTTGTTGCTGTCATTGTTTAATTTAGTAAAGAAAGTGAACATCTTGGATGACTAAGCATGAAAATGAAGCATGTCACTTTTATGTATAGTAATTTTAGGATTTTTACTTTAATGTCCATTTGATAGTCTTACAAATGTAGAAATAATGGATTCTCACATTTCATACAGAAATGCTTTACTTTTTCTTCCTGAAGGACATTATCTGTTTAACGTGTTCTCTTTGGCATTCAGACAGGAATTCTCGATATTCTTATGTCCTGTGCATATGAATTTAACTAACACGTCTCCAGAGACCCATGCACAGGAATGTCTTGTCAGCAAAACTGCGCTAGTGTGATTCTGGTAGATTTATGGATGCACAGTGCCCTGGTCAAATTTGGCTTATTATTCTGAATTCATTTTTGTAATAATGATGTTGATAATGCTTTAATATATTACTTTAACAGGATAATACATTTAACTCCAGATTCTAGGACATAAATACATTTTTCAGCCCCAGCATCAACTATTGTATTGTGCCAAACAAGGGAAGAGGAAACTAAAAAGATTTGTAATTGTAAAATTCTATAAAAAGTGGATAGAAGATGATTGCATTATTACTTTAAAAATGTCTGTATTCAATGGTTGCCTACTTTTAATTTCTGATTTCCATAATTCTATATTCACTAGCTTTTGAGTAACAGAAAAGAATCACCGTAAGACCCACTACAGGGTACAACATGCACAATATCTTTTGTGTGTTAGGAGACTTCTTTTTCAGAATGATGTGTAATATGTGCTAAGAACTGCATTCATTAGATGCACAAAGTGTTCTAGTATCTTCACTCTGAACTCTTTTCAGTATGCTTTGCCAGGAAAAGTTTACACAGTGTCTGTTTCACTGTTATATAAAATTCTTAGGTTTGGAACTGGGGTGAGATATCTCAGTGGGAGTAGAGCATTTGCCTCTCAAAAGTCATAGAATTTATTCCTTTATTTTTTCTCCTCCTCAAGAGAGAGGGACAGTGAGAGAGAGAGAGAGAAAGACAGAATCAGTTTTATTTAGTTTTTCATGTTGCCTTCATTGCTGGGACACTTTGTTGTGTATGTGGTGATGGGGTTTGAACCCAAGTACTAGCGTGTGCGAGGCAAGCACTGTAATAGCTGAACCAACTCTTCAGACCAACTTTATTCCTTTTATGTCATGAGTCTGGCAAAGTTAGGATGAATGGGGCTTGTGTGTGTATGTGTGTGTGTGTAATTGTATCTGTTTTAATTTTTAATTATAATGTGAATAAAATCGCCAAGAGGCAATTGGTTCTACGTGGATAATAATCCCATTTTGCAAAGGTACTCACTTTGAAAAGGTATTGAAACTTAATTTGCCTTTGATGTGATTAAATGTATGAAGTATGGAATGCTCTTTCATGCAGTTTTATCCCATCAAAAATAATATTTGACCTGTTTAAAAAAAACTCTTTCACAGTGTTTTTAAACTTTTAGAAATAAAGAGAGATGTAAAGGACAATAACTACCTCACCATTGCATTCAATCCTTGCATGTATTAAACCTCATTTTATCTCCACTTGAGATGCCTCAAATAACTGCAAAGACATGTTAACACAAAAAATGAACCTTATAAGGAAAAATCTGAGTACCATTCATGTTCATGCTTCTTAAGATGGAGAAGTTGTAACTTTATTGATTGTTTGCGGCGTAGGCTCGTTGCCAGGTTCTAGGGAATGTATTACAGGAATCTCTAATGTATCCTTCCTTTCCTTGTATATGCAATTCTAGAGAAAAAGCATTGACAATCATCCCAAAAGGAAGAAGAAAAAGTAGGTCACCTAATCACAGTTCAGCAAGTGTAAAAGGTGGGCTTCCTTGCGCTCGTCCTTGGGGATGTTTTCATGTCTCCACTTAGGGAAGATTTCTTCTATCTCTGCTCTCTGCCCTTTCTTCGTTGCCTAGTCATTATTCTCAATTAGTGATTATGTGGGCAGTCATTATCTATCGAACCCATTTAGAAATTTGGCAACAGACATCATCAACTCCAGCCTTTCAAGGATACTGAGTTTTCTGGCAAGAAGATGAGTTTCACATAAACAAGCCAGATTTGCCCATAGATATCGTATTCTTTATTTCAACCAACACTTTTTTTTCCCTGGGAGTTAGCACCTGATTAGAGCTGTTCTTTTTGCTAATTCAGCTCTCTGGGTAATAAATATTTTATCTTATCAATAAACATGAATTTCTGTGATCCAAAGATATTTAGGTCCTTAATTAGATAGCACATCTAAATTGGTTAATCAGAGTATTTTCTGGCAGTTTCTGAGTCAAAGTTACACTTCATCCCTGGTTAGCCTTTGCAATATTCACGCTGAACAACTTAAAATTCTTAGTTCAAACTACTTACAATCTGTGTTAATCAAAATGCTGTAATTAAATTGGGCATGGACTTATTCAGTAACCTTATCCACTTTGCATTTAAGTTGTCTCTACATGAATGTTTGACACTAGTACAGTCTTTAAATATTAATGTGCAGGGGGAAGAAAAGATGAAAGCAATAGCTGGAGCCAAGAGAAAGTGGAAGATAGCAAGGGGCAATTGTAATAAAAACCTCAGGAAAGTTAGAAGAGTATGCAAAGAAAAATAAACTTGTCAAAGCAGCTAGTTACCAGCATAAAGTAGCACAGTTTATACACAAACTAAAGCTCTAAGGAATGAGTAGCCATAACAAGCTTTTGTGCAATAAAGATTAGAATCTCTGTGAAGCAGTTTCTTGTGTTTTTCCCCCTCTGCTTTCGAATTTTACTTTTAAATGGTCACAAAGCTACAAAGCAGGTTAAAAATGAAACAAAGCAAAATAAATTGAAAAAAAATACATTTTTCACTTTCATGTAAAAAAATAATAAAACAAAAACCCAGCATACATCTGAAAGTCTCATTTCGTACCTCTCACAATCAGGCTCCCTAGGATATTGGTATAAAATAGGGTAAAACCAAAGAACATCTCAAAATAATGTGTTTTTGCTCTGTGCACATTGAAGACTTCTTAGCATAATCTGTAAAAGTTTCAAGGAGATATGTTGCCAAATAGCTTGGTTTTTACCATGAAGAAGGAGAATGTTTGAGAGTAAATGTATAGCTAGTGTCTCTCCTTGCAGCAGATATAGAAATTATATTTGTTAGGCACTGCACTGTTGAGATTCGAGGAGAGAGTATGCCCTCAATTTCACTGTACTATACCAGTGTTCATTCAACTGATGAAGTTCTCAACTCAAAGGGCAGCATCCACTTTGTTCTAAGTTCCTGCTGGAATGGAAAAGCTGACAAGGGAAAACTTACACAAAGGATATTGTGCTGTTAAAGTTTGTTCAAAGCCACACTTGTCAGATCTCTTTGAAATGAAATTGAAAAGGAAAAACCAATTTTCTTTGAGGACAAAGTTCATCTCATTTGGTGTGCTGCACCTGTCTAATTTTCTTCTCTGAGAAAGAAATCTTGACTAGGAAAATTTGAAAAAATAGTTTATATGAGTACAGATATGTATCATAATGTTTAATTCAGACCAGTGTTACATTCTGAAAAAAAAAATAAGTATAAGTGAATTACTGCCTGTTTGGAGCTTTGCTAAATACCTAGGTTGGCTGAAATTATTAGGCACCATTATTCTGTCTCCAAAACGTCTCTGCGGGTCAATAGATAGAACCATCCTGAAATGAGAGCTCTCTCACATTTTCCTTTGTCAGTGATGTGCAGATGCACAGTATGATTCTGAGTACATTATCAAACTGAAGAGTAAAATCCCTCAAAGGGGCTTCGGGTAAATATATTGCATGTTTCCAAACTGGACAAAATAAGAACATCCATTTTTAGGGTAGCGTGTTTATGAATATTAAAAGATGTGATTGCATTTTTAAATGTCACCAAATAATGCAGTGGATAAGTTTGCATCAACAGCAAAAGAGAGAGCTTTATATGTTTGATATTATAATTTTTGCAAATAAAAATTTTAAAAGATTATAGGTCAATCCAAAATAAAATAAAAGTAAATATGTCAAACAGAAAAGAGACCTGTGATCCCATATAGATAAAGACATGTTCAAGACAGAAAATGTTCTTTTAATCAATATTTTTAAAAAGTAATAAAAAAATCCAGGGTAATCCTCTCTTTTAATGTGTCTTTTCCCCTATTTCGATCTCTTTTGGTCTTTTTCTAATTCTATGTTAACCTTCCTTGTTCAATCTTACTCCATGTGATTTGCTACATGTTCATATGTAAGCACATATATTAGCAATAAATGTAAGTTCAAAACTGAGGAAACATTTTGAAAATGAAAAAAACAAGCAAAATTGTATCCTATCTGTTAGATGATGGCAAACAGCTTTTGCCAGAATTCCCCTAGAAATTTTATTCCCTAGCTTCCTTCTTTGTGAATGCTTTCCACTAGGAACTACAGTGCCAATCCATTTTTATTTGCTCTGTGTCCAAATATGGGTCCAGCTGAATTTTTCTGATTTTGTTTTTATTCTGCTTATATCTCTGCAGGTTTCATGTGTCCATAACATTTGTGTAAGATTCAATTCTTATTAACACAGTACTCACCATGACCTTGAAAAACAAAGACCCACTATTGAAACTTTTGGACAGCTCCCTTTTTTAAAAACACAAATGACCAACATTCTGAAAAATCAAAGAAGAATCCTCTCAGAGTAGAATTAATCAACCAAATAAAAAGCAAGCTTACCGATTTCATCCCACTTCATGTAATTTTTATTGTCTTTGTGCTCCATCTGTTATAGAGTAAATGTGTTTCAGTCTAGTGAAAACATCTTCAGAAATTAACCATTCCTATGACAGCTTAAAAGCCACACACTATTTGTGTTCAGTGTTTGTAAGAACCATGATTTATTATGTGCTTATGTATAAATTAATCCCTTGTCATCATTCCTTCCAAGTCCCTGGATTTCAGGCAGTGTCTTCAGAGAACAGCATCTTTGCCTGACATGCAGTGTGTATATCCCTTGGTGCCTATTATATGCTCAATAAGTATCTGTTGGATGAAGGAAAAGACTCTCCTTTTCCCCTTGAACATCATTCTTTGGTTCCCCATTTATAATGCTCAGAACACTAAAATAATATCATAAGAAACAGGTTTGCCTTCATTGTCACAGTCCATACACAGTCATTAGAGGCTCCTTTTTCTGGCCCATCTTCCCCCAGGGATAGTCAATGATCCAATCCTTTCCTGATTCTGAGATGCTCTCTATAGCCCACATGCTTGTTTCACTGATGAGTTTTTTGTGGTTTTTACATCTTTATACTGTAGCAGGCCTTAAAGAATCTCTAGCAGAAAATGAACCAGTAGTGATTGCACTTTGGTCACTATTATGTTTGTTTTCTGTTGTCTTCTTCTGATGTTTCATAAATTGGGATCAAAACATGTGCCCACATTGACGGTATAGAATGTAGCAGCAGCACTGGTACAAGAGCCAGTCTTCGAGTGAGTATATCTGCATGTTCAAAATATATCTCTGGCTGCTGCTGTTGGCTTTATATAGTGCTTAGGAGACTACAAAGAAGTTTTAATGAAATAATCCCTAAACTTGAAAGCAGAGAGAATTTTGTCTTATCTAGAGGACTTCTAAATTAATTATCCTATTTGATTTTTTGTAACAGCCAAGAGAAGCAAGGAGGATAATTATTATTCTACACATTTTCCAAATAGGAAACCTGCAGAAATCTAAAAACCTAACATCAAATCAAGAAACCTAGGAATCTAAGTCACCCTACCTGCAATGCTAGTACTTATATAAAAGTCCAGAGTTTTTATCATAACACTGAATAGCTCTTTCCATTTACACAGAGAGAGCTTTGTTTTGAGTGTTTTGAGTGGTGAGCTGCTACTCAGACTGCAGTAGACTATTTCTTCCAACTGGTTCTTTTTATAGGACCAATGGCAGGTCATACATTAAAAGCAATTAGGACCTAAATGGAAACATTCAGTTCCCAATGTTTGCAGGTTGTAGACCTGTCATACTTCCAACTACAGTCTATTCTCTGAGGATCATCAGTGGTAATTCTCAAGGCTTAGGGATCTGGAAGATATATGCAATAGACAATCCCTCCTTGCCCTTCTCACTCCCATTGGCCTACCTCAGGCCATAATCCTCTTACATCTAATGATTTTTTATAATTATCATCTAACTTCCAATCTTCCTGCCCACACAGCTATCCATTTATACTCTGGTGTTGTGTAAATCTTCCTAGAATAAAATTATATGTCAGAAATTATGCTTCTCAGAATACTTGAATGGCACCCTATAGTTTACTGAATTAAGTCCAAACTCCTCCTTAGTCCCTTTATAAACTGACCACAATTTATTTCCCAATGTTTTTATGTAGCCTACAAAGAAAATATACAATTTTCTGTACACAATTCCTTTTTCCTATTTTGATGACATTCTTGTATTTTATTTGTTTATTTATGTTTTTTGGTACCAGGGATTAAATATAGGAACACTGAACCACTAAGCTGCAATCCCATCCTTTTTATTTTGGGACAAGGTCTCTCTAAGTTACTCAAGGCCTCACTAAGTTGCATGCACTACTGTGCCTGGCTCCTCCAATTCTTTCTGCCTGGAATTTTTGTTCTCTCCCATACCATTCTCTACTAACTCCTTTAAAATAAATACCACTAAAGTCTACAATATAAGCTTTCCATCCTGGCTGCAAATAGAGATACATATAATTTATTTTGAACACACACAACACTTTACTTATTCCTAGCACTTATGAAAATCGCACAGGTTTTATAGTCAGACAGATAGATGGAATTAGGTTTAAATCTTGACCTGGTCAAATTTGAGCAAATTATTTACTTTCTTTAAGTATCCATTTCCTTACCTAAAAAGCCATTGCATGGTTTTTTATGAGGATTAGTGGTCATCAACATAAATGCTTTTGGTCAGTTTCTAGCATGTGTTAACACAATGAAGAGCAGCTCTTATTCTTAGGTTCTGTTTTATATTATAAAACTGTCTGGATGTGTTATATAAACATCCACATATTGTTGTTTTTGGTGAGGGCTAAGACCATGACTGTTATTTTTGTTTTATTTCTCATCTTTATATCCTTATATGTTTTGATACATATAAAAAAGTCTATTGGCAGTGATTATTACCCCACTGCACATCTATTTCATCATAGCAGAAGTTTGGACAATATCCATGTTAGTGAAATTGCATATCCCTAGTAACCCTTAGAAGCAATGCCAGGAAATGCTCTGTTTTTTCAGTTCCAGAATAAGGAAATCTGTTGGCTCAGTTTATGAATCTTCTAATTACTGTTTCTTAGCTAATGTTTGGTCAGGTAAGGAATCGAAGAAAGCCTAAAATATAGTTGATAGAGATCTGGTAATCCACCATTTCAATAGTGTTGAAATTTATAGAATTACAGTAGGACTAGGAAATAGTGTGCTGTGTTTCTCCAGGGTATTGCTAGCTGTGTTTCTATGTCAGTCTAGGCTGTGCCAAGCAGGGCAATTATGAAGTGGCAAACCAAAGGTTGTGAAGTTGAGTGCGCACAGAGTAAATTGAACAAGTTCCATCACAAATATATCCTTTGTTGGTCTGAAAAGAAATGGGAGGTCATGAAGACTTCTGGTGGAAAAAGATGATATCAATAATCCTCTCTGTCATTACTATGGGGATATGCTTTATAATAAGAATGACAATTATACACACACACACATACATATGTAACTGTTGAAAGAAAAATGTCATTGAAAATTTCTTTTCAGCTTAATAGAATTTATAAATATAAACCAGAAAAACAAATAGAGCAAGGAGAGATAAAGCAAAATCTGAGCATTCATCATGTTTCTGATTGGTACAGTTGGATGGCGTCAATTGTAGAAATGGAAAGCAGTGGAGGAAGGGATGATTTTGAAGCTGACACAGAGATTTCACATTCACTTTTGAACATATTAAGTTTGAATAGGGCAGGAAAATACACATGTCCTGGAGGCAGTCAAGTTTTTTGAATTTCAAGCTCAGGAAGAAATTTTTTGCTGGATTAGGAGTCATCAGCATATAAATGTTGAATCTTATTTCCCCCAGGAGGATCCTATATCTCAAAAAGAGGACAGAAGCCACAGTAAAATAAACATTTGATCTTCAGGAAGAAAAAGGGTTCTTTTAAAAAGAACCAGGGAGGTGGGGAATAAGGTGTCACTAAGATCAAGACCAGAGTTTCCAAAAGGAGGAGGTCATCAACAATGTTAAATGTTGCTGAGATTTTAAGTAACTTAATGCTCTGTGAAGTTTCCATTTGTCTTACTTTAACAAAAAGTCATAGATGACTTTTCAGTGCTGCTATGAGTGCTCTGTGCATAATGACGAGTGTCCGATTAAGTACAATCTATAATGAAGCAGTTTGGCTAGGAGGGAGAGGATACAGGACTTGAAGTGGAAAGAAGTTTTTACATTTCCTTCTTCCTTTGTTTCCAGTATATTCCACGTCTTTTGTTTATTGGTTCACATTTACAGGAATGGGTTGGCTTGTACTGGCAAGTGAGAACTCTTTTAACAAGTGGCCTGTGGCTGATACATTGCTTTGGTATATTCTAGCTCTGGGATTTCACATTGTGTACCCAGTGACCAGGAGCAGAAAAGTGTCCACATTTATCCTTGTGTTGACTTCTGAGGATTAAAAAACAATAAAAACTTAACCATTTTTATTTCTGTTTGCTACACTATACCCAGGAAATCTAGTCATTGGAGGCAACAACAACAAAAATTTTTAGCAGATTTCCATCTTAATGGCCAGATATATCTTGACCATCAGAAAACAAAAATAGGGAATGAAAATCGTAGCAATGAAAATTGTAATGTTTTAGTTACAGTAGTTTAGTTTTTACAATATGTGTTATAAGAAGTTTTAGAAAATATTAGGATACTAGGTCTTACTTTCATAAAAGCTTCCATGATTCTGAATATAAAAGCATGAGAAATATGCTGCTTCATGGAAATGTATTTTTCTTCAGAGGATAAAATGAGTTCCATCTCATTAATATGAAGAAATACATAAAATTAAATTTTCTATTCTCATGCTCCAAAAGCTACAGCAAGAATTACATGAAATACTTTAGAAACAGCTTATTTTTTCATACCACAAGAAAATATTTCTTCAGAGAACCAAATATTTGGCTTCTGACTTACTTACATTAATGCTATATAAAAGAAAAGTTACTTTGGGGTGTTGGTTATCACAATAATAATATTTGATATCTGTATAGGGCTTAACAATTTATGAAGAACTTAGACATCTGATTTTTCATGTAAGCCTCTGACTGATCCTGTGAATTAGTCAAGGCAGGAATAATTATTGTCTTTTGACAGAGAAGGAAATCAAAGTTCTGGGTTATCATGTACTTTGTGCACTTTCACTGGTTTTAGTGAGACTTGTAATTATTTAGGAATAGTGAAGAAAATAAACTTTCCTCTCAAGGTGTCTATAACTTCTTTGGAAAGACTAGCTAAGTGAGACACTAAAAGTTTCAACATGATGATATAAAATCAAATGCTAAAGACAGCATGGTACTGGTATCAAGATAGGAAAGAAGACCAATTGAATAAAATAGAAGACCCTGAAACAAACCCTCAAATCTTTAAACATCTGATTTTTGACAAAGGGGGACAAAATATTACATGGATGACTGACAGCCTCTTCAACAAATGGTGCTGGACAAACTGGTCAGCTGCTTGCAGAAAGTTGAAATTAGACCCTTATCTTTCACCTTGCACAAGAATCAAATCAAAATGGATCAAGGAATTAGGAATTAAACCAGGTACCTTGCAACTGATAGAAGACAAATTAGGTCCAACACCTCATCATTTGGGAATAGGCAAAGACTTTCTCAACATGTCTCCTAAAGTGAAGGAAGTAAAGTAAAAAATCAGTGAATGGGATGCCATAAAGCTAAAAAGCTTTTGTGCTGCCAAGGAAACAATCAAAAGAGTCAAGAGGTTTCCTACAGAAATAGAGAGAATGATGGGCTGATTCCTCTGACAGGGGTCTCATATCCAGAATCTACAAAATCCTCAAAAATCTCAACTACAAAGACACTAACAGCCCAATTAATAAATGAGCCAAAGAGCTAAATAGAAACTTATCACCAGAGGACATTGATGCTCTAAATCACTAGTAATCAGAGAAATGCAAATGAAAACCATGTTAAGATATCACCTTACGCCAGTCAGATGGCAAAAATGAAGAAAATAAACAATAATAGATGCTGGAGGGGCTGTGAAGAGATAGGCACACTAACACACTGTTGGTGGAGCTGCAGACTGGTAGAGCCCCTCTGGAAAGCAGTGTGGAGAATCCTCAAAAAACTAGGGATGAGTCCACCATACGTTCCTGCTATTATTTTCTAGGGGATTTAGAATCAGCTCATTATAGTGACACAGCAATATCTGTGTTCATAGTAGCTCAATTTACTATTGCTAGACTATGGAAACAACCCAGATGTCCCTTACTGGATGAATGGATCCAAAAACTGTGGTACATATATACCATGGAATTTTACACAGCAATTAGAAACAATTATATTGCAGCCTTTGAAGGTAAATGGATGGCTATGGAGGAAATTATGCTGAGTAATATCAGCTTAACCCAGAGAACCAAGGGTCGAATGTCTCCACTCATCTGTGGAGGTTGGAACTAGACCCTGGCCATTCAGAAAGGTGGTCTATTATCATGTGTTAATTTCAGATAAGGTGTAATGTTATACAGCCTAATACCTTTTTAGAGATATTGTAGGAAGGGGAAGGGAGGGATATGGGTGGGTAATTGGGGGGGCACTCCTGGGGGTAAATTTAGTATCCAGAAACTATACACATTTTACATTATTTTGTTAAAAACTTGTATGGTTGTTCAAAAAAAAAAAATCAAATGCTACTGTATGTTTACTTTTGCAAAAGGTGTCACAATCTTGTTAGGTCTCTTCCTTAGTAGAGATATGATAAATGGCTCTCAATGCCTTCCAACAGGAAACAGTTCTGAAAAACAAAGCAAAAGAAGAGTTTCAAGAATCATAATATGATCACCTGCATTTTATTGTGTCTGGAGACCTGCAGAACAAAGAAAAATATAGGCCTATGACAATAGGTGGAGAATTGAATCAGGGCTGGTGTATATGTATGTTTTCCCAAGGCCAGAGTGGTTGGAAAGTCTTGAAAAAGTAAAATCAGGGTTTTTATTTTTTCAAATCTATCATATCCAAAATACTTCTTCCTCCAATCTAGAAATATCTCATCATATTAAGAAAATGTACATTTACTGATGTTTTACTCCAAACAATATTCAGGATGACCTTACCATAGGATCATATCTAAGGCTTATTCATGCTAACCACATTTTATTAAGGCGTATCTCTTTATTAAATAGGAGATTATAAACTATGGTAGTAGATTATTTGGTGTGCCCATGCACTAGATTTTGAAATGTGATCAAACAGACAAATAAATAAAAGCAACAGTAGTACAAAAAGGAAAACAAAACACAAGATGGAAAGAATCAGCAACACAAGGTTTTGAGCGTCCTCTACCTTTTTGTCCTAAAGGCTTAATTAAATCAATGATGTGTTGCCATGTGGCTTTCTGTCTCTCTCAAGGATAATATAGCCAGATCTAGACCCCCCTGGAAATTATCTGGGAATGTGTGTCCTTTGCTCCATAAGACAAATCCAGTTTTGCAACTTGACCCGTCTTTTGTTCATGGGAACTTTTATAAACAGACATCCCTATCCTCATCTAGAGTATTTATTTCTGACCTCCATGCACCCTGAGCTATCTTTTGCTCCTGAAATGCCTTTGTGGATCTTCAAGAGTGCAAACTATTGAGGCAGAGGGCAGAAGGGCTTGGGATTGGTAAGGAATAATTTCTTTGCTTACTCTTCATCATTTCACTTAGGCTGATTACTTTACAAGAGACAGAAAGAGGGTACCTGGGCAGCAATGAGAAGATTGCAGTGGTAGAGGCACATAGAGTTGAAGAGAATAAAATACAACTACAGGTAACAGGACATCTGAGGAAACGACATCCCACATGCATTTGCCATCAGGTCCTTGGTGGGTTTTTGAAGCCATGGAGGGTTTTTGTCATTGGCTTACTTCTAATTAGATCTATATTTCAAATAGTGTCATTTCAGAAGACAAGAGCATCCTTGAGTAGTTTCTAAAATATGAACAGTATGATCTTAGAACTCTCTGTTCATGCTTCATCAATTAACCAGAGTTTATAGCTATATTTGTTCAGATAAGTAACCAAATACAAGAATTTCATTCATGCATTAGCAAGGATGTTTAAATTTTTTATTTTGGGGGGGAAGTTAGTGAGAAAAGTGAGATGTGAGAGAAGTTCAGGTCATTGTTTCTGCTAGTAAGGGGAAAATAAAACATTATTCAATCAGAGATGTAAAGATGATAACTATATCTGGAGACCAGAGAAAGAACAGAAGGTGCAGAGGTTGATCATTATGTCATGAAGCAGCTAGAAATGCCTCTTTTAGGAAGTGGGATATGGCTTGGTGTTTAACATATGAACAGGATTTTCTTAAAGGTGAAGAAGGAAGGCAAACCAGTAGTTTGGAGTAGTCAAGCTGAGTAAGATTAGCTAGGAGAGCTTTCTGAGAAGACAGAAAGACAGAAGTAAACATTTGAATAATTATTGTTATATTTGCATATGTATGTTATAACAGAGCTTTAGATACATCATTATAAACCCTTATAAATGTCAAGCGAATAAGATTATTATGCCTTCTTCTGTTTGTTTATGTGTATGTGTTTTTCCTGTTACTTGTGCATGTCCCAGAGAGCTTATATAAACTAATCAACATTGGATAGTTAAGTGACACAGTGAGATTTCTGTATACGTCAAGCTGATTCTCACCCTTACCTCAGCACTTCCTGCTATATGACACTGCCTCTTCCTATCATACAAAAAGAGTTTCCTGAGCTATCCCTGAATTTTAGTGATTCCACCCCCTCAAAGTCGCAACCAGTAACAACAATGCAGAAGCAGAATAAAGACTTGAGAGAGTCTCTCTTTGCTTTTGTTCAATGGGCCTTCAAAGGAAGAACAAAGTATAACAAAATAGGTTCTTATAACATTGTAGGCCAAGGTAAGTGTAATTCCAAGAGCACTTTGCACATCAGAAAGCACTTTTGGAAGAGTTAACATCCCAAAATTATCATAGTGCAAGCCTGAATCACCTTACAGACCACACAGGGGCCTCAATGTAGCTACACAATTAAATGTCAAGAGACCAGTCATTAACTTCACTATTTCCTATCTTTTACACACAGTAGATGTCTACATTAGTCTTCATTTTTTAGATTTTCTGTTTCCAGACTTCATAAAAGAAGAATTTGCAAATAAGTTTTTATCATCATTAACAATACTATCGCTAAAGGGCATATGTGAAGTTTTATGATGGTTTAGCACATTAATATTTTACAATCAGGCTTTAACATGCTTTTATCTTTTTTACACAAGATTAATATCCTGCCTGAATTAGTTTTATTACATGCATTTTCAATTTTCACTAAGCTGATTTTCCTGCACTAGAATTTAAGTTTTTACTTACACCTTTTTTTCTTTTTCAGTTGTAGGACTTAATACGTCTTATCCGTCTTATTTTTTTTAAATAGCGCAAGGATTTTCCTGTTGTGCTGCCATTTGCAATGCCATTCCATTAGTTAAACACACTGCTTGGTATTAAATCCTTCATTCTGCACATTTACCATTTTGTTCTCACTGAAGACATGTTCTTGCTGCCATGCCCATCAAAACCAAGAATGTAGATTTAGTAAATAACCTACTAATTTGATAAATACAGATGGTAAAACCAGGTAATTCAGGACCATATTTTTACTCTATAGCAGATAAGTCCTTAAATCAGAAGAGTGGCAAAAGTGATACATCATATTTGGAACCATCTTAAACATTCAGAAATATTTTAATGATGTTAAAAACAAATTGCATCTTGAAATTATTGATTTTAATCTAAAAAGTTTGTTTGGTCAATATGATATCTCCCTTATCTATATCTCCTTTCTCTCTTTTTCTCTGTCTATATCATATATCTACCTATCTATCATTTATCATCATCTCTCACTCCCTTTCTCTTTCTCTCTCTCCCACCCCCTTCTTTTAAAAGTAGAATATAGTCCTAACCTCATAGGTGGATCTATATTTATTTGGTTCATAATTTGAAATCAAATTCTGAGGTCTCAGTTTGACCTGAAAATCTGTTCTGGACTGAAATCTAACTTAGACTGGGCTAAAACCAAGGATCACAGGCAAAATATGAAGGCTCATGAGTCAAATAACAGTAGCAGGAAATGGTATCTGGAAGCAAAGGAGTTGCAGCAATATGTATACAAATTCAATCTTGAATTAAATGGACTAGTATTTTACTGTCTAACTTTTCCCCAATAGCTATTATGAGCTTTTCTTATAATCCCATCTGAGAATGCCTCTGCAAATGCATGTTGTGTCAAAACCCTCCACATTCTAGTTTTACTGGGGCACCCGCTGGATGGTTGGAGACACAATTTAATTGGTATTCAGAGCTAAGGTTTTAATGATTGACAACTATATCACATTTCTCTCCCTCAAAGGAAAAGTATTGTATGACTACAGTCCTCAGTACCTTGATCTAAACACCCAAGTCTTCATCCGTTTGCTCTCCAGTGAAGTAATTTTGACAATGAACAAGAATAATTTCAGCTGAGAATTAAATTACTCACACATAGACATGGGGGGAGTGAAGTCATAGATCAGTTCTTATGATCATCTCTTTTTGCCCTTTTATTTCCATAGTGATGAATTTACTAAGTGGTCCTACAAAGACCTTCCCCATAACCCCCCCCTTTTTTTCTGAAACTGTTCAAACAGAACAAGAAAAATAGAAATGCAGCCAGCACAATCCTTACTCTTCAAATCTACTCTTCCAACTGACCAACATTAGAACAAAACAAAGCTCTAGTTCAAGGTTTATAGGCTAGAAACCTGTACACAGTAGGAATCATCTAGCCTTGTATTTATTTATCCACAGAGTTACCATGACAATCCACACACAATAATTTGGTTGCCTAGAAAACCTAGATCAATATGTTCTATTATCTATGAAATGAAACACTGAACTGCACTAAACATATTATAGTAGGAGATCTTTTATAACAAAAGTCCACTTTCATTTAGGATATCAGCAAGTATTCAGCATAGCATGAGATAGGTGGGATCTGTGGAGGTAGCACATAAAAAAGAAAACTTACTTGTGGAAAGTCAGAGAGTGTTGGTGATGGAGTTGACACAAATCAAGCTCCAAGATTTTCTGCCCAGTAGAGAAAACAGGACCATCTACCTGAGTTATATAAAAACAGAAACCTTTGTTCTTTCCACGGAAGAGAAAGGAGATATCCTCATGGAGGCTGGTGTGCATGTGTGTTAGCTGTTTCTTGTGTGCTGGAGAAATGGATGCCATTTTCATAGGGGATGGAATAGCTACTTTCTGAACCTCATTAGGATATCTGGATGCCTCTCCATGCATACTAACTACTTTGCTCACAAACAAGATGGTGGATGAGAGACATAATTAATACAATGTGGACTGAGAGAAAACACCGTGGGGAGTTTTGACTTGTGGCAAGGCAGATAAGGTAACTCCTAAGTGCCAATTCAATTACTATTAGAATTCATCTGCTACTCTCCACTCCACTTCATATTTAATTATTTCAATAAAGAAATATGAGTGATTTTATCATTTCCATTCAATTCCCCAATGCATTCATTTCTTCCCCAGACACATTTAATCTACTATATTCTCAGCTGCCTTTTGTATAGGTTTGGAAAATTAACTCAAAATACCAGAGAACTGATGATAGTTGGTATCAGACATCTCTTCCCTATAGATTTAAGAGGAAAACAAAACAAAACAAACAAACAGCAACAACACCACCAACAAAAAAAAAAAAAAACCAGTTTTCCTGTTGTGATTACTGCTTTCAAAATATGCCTATTTAATTGGGCAAAATAGTCCAGACTTTTGTTTCTCAGTTTGGTTTGGAATTGGTGTATTTGCTTTTAGAAAGTCAGCCTTTGCTTATCAGCAGTTTCTCTGAGTTTCTGTTTTGAACACTGTGTATTAATTTGAAGCACCTCCATTTCTTTTCTTTTTCAAAAAAAGAAAAATAAGAAATAAAACATTCAATGGTACCTTATCTTTGAAAGTTGAAATACCTCTCTGCATAGATTATTTGCTTATTCTTAGACTCCCCAGAAAAAAGACTGGGTACAGAAACTATGAATTCACTGTTGATAACGGGACATAGAAAGGCAGGAAAAATTATCAATGAAGGATTCCCCATCCAAACCTGTGGCCCTTGGAAGGCAAGGTAGAAGTATCATGTATTCTTACTCCATGCCTTTCATCCCCATAATCATCATAGAGTTATCAATGTTCAAGATTGGCCTCCTTTTAAAGTTCATGGTCCATATAATTTCTAATTAAATACTCTTAACTTTGTAGTCCATTCTACAGAGCATCAAGCAGAGCCTATACTATCCTATGGACTCTGTGGTCAGCAGAAATCAGCAGTATTTTCACCCTTTCTCTGACAAATCAAATGATAATAAAATTCAGATCCTTGAGAGAAAGGCTCCTCCCACACCCTCTCCTCCTAAAGCTGAAACTGCCAATAACACCTTACCATCCAGGGCTATCATTCTCATCATTTGTTTGTTTGTTTGTGGAAATAGAAAGTGAACTGAAAATGATCTCTCTGGGTGTGTGAATATGCTCAGTAGTTAAACCTCACAGACTCAGATCCTGACTCCTTCATTTACAGAAGGTACACATGAATTAATTGAGCTCAAGATTAGTGGTATGATACACTAAAACATATAGAAAAGTGTGAGTTAAATTAACATTGATGCTATTCTTGTTCATCTGTGTGGTCTACTGATGACTTCTTTTTTCGTTATGGCCTGTTCTCTATGCTTGTTTCATACCGTGAAACCCAATGAAGATCCAGAAGCAGAGTGGCTGTGTGTTTCCACTTCCAATCCTTACTCTGTTCTTTTTGGGAAGTGTGTACGTATGTATGTAATGTCTGTAAGATTTTGACATAAGAAGAATGGTTGAGGAAAGAGGGCAAGTGGAACAAATTTTTATTTTACTGGGAATACTCATATAACTTATTATGGAGCTAAACTCCCCCAACTTTCACCCCTTGGTGTAGCCAATAGTAAGAATGAAGATGAACAGGAAAAGACCTTGGAAGAGGCTTAGGACAGTGCTTTGAAGGGCCAGTATTGCTACTTCTGATGAGAAGTTGTAAAATATGATTAAACTGTCTCGAAACCCCAGCAACTTCTGAATCTGTTTCTGTCTTTGCTTGTGCTATTCTGCAGCCTTCTTCACTTCTCTTTTCCAGGGAAGGGCTCCTTAAGAACAGAAGCCCAGAGTGTTCTGTTCCTGCTGTGGCAACACTCAGTCTTCCCGGGCAAGCAGGAATCTGCAGAGGTGTTTTTGTGAACATTGATCCCACTAGTCAGAGTGGTCCACTCCATCCCAGTAGGTACGTACAACGATAACCAGCAGCTTCTTACACTTGGTACTGTACAAAGATGACACAAATAATTTTGACAAATGGCTAAGCTATCAATCTATAAAAAACAAGGATATAGACTTCAATAGAAATGCTTATAGAACCAAATTGAAAGCTATATTGTGTATTCCTAAAATTCCAAGATCTTTACAGTAAGGGAAGGATGATAACCTTTTACCAATGTAAGAAAATAATGGTCCAACCAAAACTTCTCTACTGTATATTTACAGAAGACCAGCACAAGCTGGCCTGCATTTGCCATTTTTACTTTGGTATCATTAACACTGAGTCATAATCTGTGCTAAGGCATTTATTGAAAGTATAGTTTGAAGGTGTAAAAAATAAGTTTTCTATGAGAACTTTTCTTCTACCTATTAAATTCAGACAGATTGCATTTAACCTGAATTTTTACAACTCCTGCATATTTCCCATGTAGCCATTATTCTTTCTGTACAAATAAACTTTTGATACTTTAAGGACAGATATTTTCTACTGCTTTCTTTAAAATCACAGTCTCTGCTACATAGGGCTCACCAAGCATTTGTAAAATGAGTGATTGAATAAAAACAATTGCAGACATCCTTCTCCCAATATCCTTCTGCAGGGGCATATTGAAGAATCTTGTCCAATTTCTATCCCAGACTTCATTCTCAAGAGTCCTTTTAGACTAATTTGGCCTAAAAATTTCCTAGGTACTGTTGGCTTCTCTCTATTACCTATCAAAAGGTACTTGACAATATTCCAAAGAAGAAAACTCTACATCCTCATTCGGAAAGAGAGAAACTTTATCAAAATCAAAAGATCTGTTTCTCCCCAGAGAGGCTGCACAATTCCAGCACAGTGATCAAATGGGGGAAGATTTCCTAAAATACTTTCCAGTAATAAGCCACTAAAACTGTCTCAAATGACTGATAAAGGAATGAAAGTTTTAAAATCCTTACTCATGCATCAAGCCTGCATTTTAGAGTGTCCCATTTTATTGTACTGATTAATCATATGCTCAGAGGAAGTTGGCAAAAGCTATCAAAAGCCAACTAGTATAACTTGAATGCCAACTTCACAAAATAATCAGGGTCTGGTGGGATGGGTCATAAAATATGCCAGGATGGGTCATTCTAATGCACTCTCCAAAGTATTATACATATTCATTCTCCTCGGTTAGCACCTGAATGACAACAAGCAGGTGAAAGCGTCAGAACCCATGCATCAAGCCAGACAGTTGTCATTATGAACAGAGCATAAAAAGAGAGCACTGGTTCTGAAAAATGGGGAGAGTCTTCCACTCAGTCCTTCCAAGCAATGCTCTCTTTTGATAGGGAAATGAAGCTTGCTGGGAGAGAGAGAGAGAAAGAGAGACAGCTAGGTCTTATTGTCATTGCTGCTGAGTTTGGTGGCAAATTTACATGAAATACACACTTCATAATAGAATTCACCATAACTTTTTAGTTTATTTGTTTTAGAGACATTGTGAAGATAGAAACACTGTCAATCTAAGCTAAATGCTTTCCTTAAATATCTGAGATCATCTCTGAGCAATGGAGGGCTCTATTAATCACTAATGAACTCCTAAATGCCACCTTCAGCTGAAATAATGATAGGTAAAATTATACCGTGACACACTGAGTGACAAAAAACATCCCCCTTACCTAGTTTCATAGTGTGTTATTGAATTGCAAGGCACTGTTTTAAAGGAATAAAATAAATAGCTAATGGACTGTAGGAGAGTCAGTTCTGATTTACTGCGTGAGTATTTATGTGGGGATGTTGTATGTACAGCTCCTTTGCATAATTTTCACAAAATGTTATCTATAATTTTTCATGCCGTTGTCACTAGCCTCCACCCTTTTCACCCGCTATATTTCCATGAATAGAACCTTCTTTTCCATAATTAGGACAAGACACTTATAACTAGAACTATATAAAATCACAGATAAGCTAGGCAAAAACAATCACTCTAACACTAGAAAGCATTAGTGTTTTCCAAGTATTTTCTTAATTTCTATAACTTTTCAGAATTGAAATGACTGAGAGAGAATCCAGTCCCCCATGATTTTTTTGTACTGTAAAATATGTTGTGGAAGAGTTCATTGCCTCTTTCAGCAGTTTTAGGTCAATCTCAGGCCTTCACAAAGAGTGCTGGTGTTGATAAATTGGGGAGAATGCTCTAGGCTTCCCTTGTATGGCCTGAACTCTTGCTCCTGGCCGGTTTGTGCTCTAGTTAGCCTTCAACCCAGACACCCCAGGGGAGTATGCCTCAGGTATTTGATTCCTGGGATTCTGTTATCTATTGTAGCAAAGGCTTCTTGGCCAAGGCTTCCACCTTCTCTCCTTCTAGTGACCTGGATTTGTTATTCAACTATCCACTTTCAGACTCCTCTGATCCAGAATATATGACTTACACTGGCCCCGCAGAGACGACACTAACATAGATGAGAAAATCAAAGTAAAGAAGCCACGCAGCAGTCCATATTGGTGGGCCAAACTAAGAATGATTACTGCTCTTCAATGAAGAAAGTTCTGAGAAAATGCCTTTGTGCTGCACAGACAGAAGAAAGCTTTTTGTAGCTATTTGATGTCAGCCTGTATTTATTAGCTTTCAGCATTTCCTATGGCCTATTTGGTAACTAAAACTGGTCCTTCTCTTTGCATCTTACTGTGAAATCAAAGGTGTTTTTTTTTTTTTAAAGAACTTCAATAGAAGACCCTGAAGTTATAATATATATATTGCCTATAAACTGCCTGAGCTACTTAGTTCCTCCCTATGTTTCTTACCATTTCTGTCTGCCTTCTTTTCTAATTGTTATAGTTCCTTTTAGATATCATCTGATGGGAAAGTATTATAACACTGCCGTGTCTGCCACCTGAACTGAGATTCCTTTTCTTCCTGGGAAGTAGTGTTTCATGCAAGACCTCCTTCCACAGCCAATGCAAAGCTGTAGAGGATTATAAAATAGGATTTTCTTGCAGCCCCTTCCCAGAGGAGAGGTTCAGAAGAAAGCTATCCAAATGAAGAATGTTTCACAGTCATGGCACTTACTGGGTCTACCAGTCCCTTACTGAGGTTTGAAACAACTTAGTAATTGGATCTTTCTGCTGGGCAGTCCCTAATTGTGCAGTAAGGTACATAACCACAGGTGACCTTCACGCCTTTCTGCTTGTATCCAACTACAAGTCTCATTCAACTGCCAAGGAGCTGAGAGAGGCAGAGGGTGCATACCAGAGATCACAAGAGTGATTGCATGGGCTGCTTCCGCAGCTCTGTTCTCTCTTCATTTTGTGTTGCCCTTCTGCCCTGTATTTTATTTTACATTGTCATTTTTTTTGTTTACTTATGACTTTAGCCTTTAAAAAGTAATGCCATTTTATTGCCTCTTGGCAAACTATCATTAATTAATTCCTTTAGTAAGTACTAATAGAAAATTATTTATCAAGTAGTATTTTAGATATTGCAGAAACAATAAAAATAAATAAAACCCCAATGCTGATTTAATTTATATTCTAGTAGTAGAAGATAGAAGACTAGATAAAGATTTGGGGACAGGTTTGTTGGATTTTACATAAACATTGCACCCACATGTTGAGTTTTTATTAGAGTTATTGTAATTTTCACTTCTGTAATTTCTTTGATTCTTTTTGATTGATAGATTCTCTACCTTGTCATATATCTGTGTGTATATATATATTCTTAAATATATTATGATTATTTTAAGTCTGCATTTAGTATCTGTAAAATTGGAATTTCTCATGGATAACCCTTTACCTTTGCTTATATGTGGATATATATATATATATATATATATATATATATATTTGTAATTTGGACAAATATCTTGATATGCATGTTAATTTTTGACAAAATGATCATCATTCTGTGCAAAAAATTATGGAGGTACATTGAAAGACAGAGAATTATGTTCTTTGTTGAGGATTTTATTATTTTTATTTTTGTGTTTATCAAATAGTTTAGGAAGAAAACAGATCAACCCAATCTATGATTAAAGAGCTGATTAAAGCGAGGGTTCAGGTTATGAAGTCTGATATATTTTTTGCTTTTCTCTTTCTTGCTCTTACGAGAGGTATCCTTACAAACTCCAACAAAATATCCAAACAAACCACTTAGTCCCTAATTTTAAATTTTCTCTCTCCAGCTTTAGGAGACTAAAACTAAAGGTCTGCCTACCTTTTCAACTAGGCATCCACCAACTATAAATGAGTAAATAGCTGCAAGGGCAAGCAGAACTGAATGTCCAGCTTGCCACTCTGACAGTCCCTTCTTTTGGGGAATTCTCCAAGAGCATGGCTCTTTGGTCCTAGCTGACTGTGTACATTTTCCCTAGTGTATTCAAATGGATTTCTCTTTGTTTTATCCAGCCTCTCTAATTCTTATGGGAAGAAAATCTGGTCTCTACAAACCAATCCATCATAGCCAGAAATACAAGTCCCTTACTGGAAGAATTTAATCATTTAATGTAGCCAAGTTTCCCTTTATCATTGTAAGGTCCTGTTAGCTTTATGCTGTTCTTTGGCCAATGGCTATAGTTCTCCCTAAAAACACTCATAAATAAAAGCTATCATATTAAGGGACAACTAGTGAGACAATATAGATGGATCACCTAGCTTCACCATTAAAATAAAAATAAGGAGTACTTGCACTATTCGACGGGCATTGGTAACAACTTCATATAAAAACAACAGTTTATTTTAGCTTCTAGGTTCCTACAAATGTTTCCAGACTACCAAATGGAACATTTTGTTTTTAATACTTTATGGCTTTTGAAAAACGACTAGAGATAAACAATTTAGTCACTAGAGGGAAATCAAATGCTAAAATATGCTCTTCTTTGTTTTACCTAGCAATAATGTACAAATAAAGCTCAGGATTACTTAAGTAGCCCTTTCCTGTCGTTCCCTTAGCAGGGTTCACCTGGAGATTGAGGTTCACTTATCTTCCATGGCATAAACATGATTTCTCATTTGAAATGTATGCACACACATTGTTTTTATATTTCTATTTCCAAGTTTCAAGTAGCCGTTACATTTGGTGATCCTCTTTACCTCTTTGAAATACCCAAGCAAAGTAGTTGTAGTGATAGGGTATCCTAGCTGAACTATTAGGAGAAGAATTAGCACAACTCCACCAAAATGCCAAATTATTTCACAAACTAGCATACTCCATAGTGGGAATCTTCAAGTGATAAAAATAATAATGCTCAATAAGAATAATAGATATTCTGGTTGGATTTTATAAATATTTTATGGAACCAAATATTTAATGAAGTTTGAGTACAAAAAAGATTATAAAAGTTGAAATGAGTAGCGTATATTTATAATATATATTAAAGTAGATTGCCTTTCTAGTATTAATCATTTGCAGATAAAAAATAGCATAATTCCCACATTATAAAGTAAAGACTATCTAAAACTAAGGGAATTTAATTCATCATTAAAATTGAAAATAAAATACTATTTGTTTTTTTAAGTGCAATGTTAAAAACAAAAATGTCATTATTCAATAATGAGGGAATTTTTTAAAATATTTTTCTATAAATGGATAAATCTCTTTTTGATTTTTAAATAATTGGTAGAGCAGTGAGACAACAGTAATTTCTGGACTTCTGCTTTTGGGCAAACAAATTTTTTTCCTGTAAAAGACCAGAGAGTGCATATTTTCAATTTTGCAGGACACACTATTTAATTCTTCTATTATAAGGCAAAAAGTAATATGTAAAGGCAGCCATGGATAATATGTAAGTAAATGGGTGTGGCTCTCTTCCAAAAAATTTTTTTACATAAAACGTAACCCATGAACCAATTTTGTGTTGGTGACTATAGCCTTTCAGCCCTGCTGTAGTTCCAAATATTTTCTTATGACCTCATCTTTAAGCATCCTCCTCTTATTTTACAAATCCAATCAGATATTTTTTGGAAAATTCCAATTTTCTTCCTTTTCTTTAGTTTTTTTTTAAATTTTTTTATTTTTGAGCAACCTTACAAGATTTTAACAAAACAATATAAAATGTGTATAAGATGTGTATATATTCTGGACATTGCAACTGTCCCCAGGAGTGCCCCCCCCCAATTACCCTCCCTTATCCCTCCCTTCCCCTTCCCATTATAACTCTAAAAATAGTATTAAATTGTAAAGCATTACATCTTATCTGAA